>JAVQJS010056960.1:0-40177 GCA_036024795.1 Galaxias rostratus | reverse complement strand
GTATGGATATTTTGGCTCTGTTCTACGTAGTTGTTGCCTGCCTTGTCACAAGAATTTCTTTGCTCAGAATGATCCTGTATTATACTGTGCATTTGACAAATAAAACACTTTGAACTTTGGTGATGGTCACCAAATACAGAACCACAAGGTCAGGCAAGAGGAGGGCCTGAGTCAGATGGCTGGCCTTCTCTTTTTTGACCACCGGCAGGCTGTGGGAGCAAAGTCCAACGTATGGACCTGGTAACATCTCCAGCCTTTTAGGAACGGCAGTGGTCTATGTACAAAACGATGCATTAATATCAAATCACCAGTGAGCGAAGGGTGAAGATCACACTCAAGGCACAAATATTTTAACTGATAGGTTCCGGGAGAACGCCAATAAATCATTATGTATGTTATTTAAATCAAATGATCCTGGTGTTAATGTAGTGGTATGTACAACCGTACCCACGCACAGTCACTGCACATGTTAACACATTAGACTTCTGTGGAAGTAATCGTTGGAAACAAAAGCAAGATGTTCTACACACTGATGCACACAAGGAAAACCTGTCAACAGAAGCAATTAGAAACTTGATTTCACGTTTATATGACATATTGTACAAGATTTGCTAAATGTTGAGTAAAAACAAAACCCTTCAGTGTAAAATAAATGGTAACAGTTTACCTTTTGGTTTGGTTTCCTTTTGAACAGCTCCCAGGTAAGGACAATTCCAGCCAAAACCGTGTGCCCACAACCTTTAATTATTTTAGAATTATTGGTATGTGGCCAAAAAACAAAACATGAAAAGACTAACATTAAGTGGGCAATCATTTGTCATTTATCATTGGAAAGAACAACAAAAGCATCTTCTGTGAACATATTTATTCAAGCTATTCTGTAGCAGAAGCTCAACAGAAGTGAGAGGACATTAGACAAGAAAAACAATCAAGCGAAGCATTAAAATAGCTTGTAGTGAGATGTATTCCAAAATCAGAACCTGTTTATTTAAAAAAAAACACATTTTCCCCAATATGCTCTTTCACATTATAAAAACCTTCTCACAAAACTAGAACAAATAAACAGGACTGTTTGCCAAGTCTTGAGAATTCTGTACTAGGAGTCATGATGTCCATATTTACATCAGAACCACACGTAACCTTACTCAAACCCACAGAGACCATGCCTTTTTCAATAGCTAATTCAGTTCAATTCAGTCATATAGCGGTGATCCTTCCAGGTAAACCAAGCAGGCAGGAATAAAGCACTGCCATACCCATGCACGGTCTGGGTCAATTTACAAATAAACAAAACAAAAACACAAACACCACTTTAAGCATTAAGAGGAGCCATTTCAGAAAGGTGTGAGAAGATGGAAAGAAAAAAAAAATCATCCTCTGACACCTTAAAGAGTGGAAATAAAGTCTGTACAAAATCAGTTACGGTCAAAACTTTTTCTTTTTACTGCTTACATCCACCCCCCCCACCCATGACGAATCCAGCTGCCCCTTTTATCACCAAGGTGACTCCTACATACCCCACCCCCCTCCCATGCCATTCATGCTGACGGAGCCACGACTGTTGCCATAGTAACTGCTGCTCATCCCGCTCTGGTTACCTAACAGGAGAGAGGAATAGATACGTCAGGACCAGACGCACAGAAGCACATACAAGACAATAACTGTACTAACACAACCACCTGTACACGGTTCCTCCAACGTGTATGTCAGGCTTCATACAACATCGCTAGTGTTTGCACGTAGGAAACAGAGAGCTGAGACTCACTGTAGTCATTGTATCCTCCCATGCTGGATCCGCTGCTGTACCCTCCAGAATAGCCACCACTCATCTGCTGGCTGCCACCATAGGATGACTGGTTGGCTGTTAAATAAAAATGTTTTATATGGATTACAACAATGCCCCTAACAAACATATAGAATTTCCATTTTGGGCATTTAAAAATTCTGCTGGGATGAAAACAATGTTGCAGAGTAACTTGTAGTGACATATGGGAAACTTGGAACAAGTATGATTTATTACTCACTCATCATTTGTCCCCCATATCCCCCATTGCTGCCACCAGCTGTTGAGTTAAGGAATAGCTCGACATAGCGATGCTCTGCAGAGGGGTAATAGAATGACGGAATAAGACAGGTATCCAGATCAAATTCAATACAGATGCTTTGGTGAATGCAATAAAAACGAAAATGCAAGGACATAAGGTAGGATGGGATTGAACTACTAAATAGGCAGAATTTAGACAGTTTGGTGCTTTTGGAAGTTCGCAATAACTATCAAGCATCAGACTCACGCATGTTAGCTTTGTCCTTTGACATGGCTGCCACTGCATCTTCGTGTGTAGCAAACTCCACGTCTGCCTCTCCGGTCACACGCCCATCAGGACCCACCTCGATATGCACACGAACCGGGTTCAGCGGGGAGAAAAACTGGATGGAATAACAGAAAGTGAAAACAATACAACACAAACTCAAATCATTTTTTTTATTTTATTTGGCCGTCAGCTTAGGTACAAAGAATAACTTGAGTGAGATTGGGCTACTTACGCTGTAAATGTCGGTCTCTGTCGCGCGGTAGGGAAGCCCTCTCATGTGCACACAGTGTCCCGTCGTGCTCTGGAAACTAGAGCCGCTGTCTCCATAGCGATCTGAGCCACCTGACAGAAAGGTAGCCAGTGGGGAAAGCAAAAATGAACCACCACATATGCATATGACATGAAAATGTACCAAACAAACACACTGAAGACAGACTGATAATCGACGGTCCTCACACACCAGCCTCACCTCCCCCATATCCTCCCCGTCTCATACGGTCAAAGGAGCCGCCGCGACTCATCCCGTTGTAGCCGCCGCCGCCACTACCGCCCCGCCCACCGCTGGGTCGATCGTAAGGCCCTGGTCGCTGCATGCCCATGGTCTTGCGGGGGGGCTCGTAGTTGGTGCGCACTTCAGCACGACTACTCTTGAAAATCTCAATATATCTACAAACAAACAAGGAAATTAGGGGCAATTGATCTACAGACAGTGAGAGGGTTAACCTTAGCATCTGGTAAAAAAGAGAATCCCAATGACTCCCAATTCTCCACCAAGATCCCAGCAGTGTACTCGCTTTCACAACCCCTCAAGTGATTTAAACACACAGGACGTATTGCGTCTGACTGCAAACTGTACCCATGTTTTTAAATCCACATGTCAAAGTAATGATCTTATACATTAACAGCCTACTTGCAACATGAGTGCACAAAATAGACAGGTCGAGAATTGGGATAAAACACAAATCCTAACAGGTTTGAATCGGCTGTAGCATGTAGCATTGTCATATACTGACAAGTCAATTTGATAATTGAGTAAATACCAAACTATTGGATTACAAATTGCTAAAACAAATATCAGGCATCTTTGAGACAAAAATTTAAAACAAATTTAAAGCATTATTTTAATTGAATGTTATGTTTAGATTCAGTTTGTCTAATTCATGATGACAATCGATTTCAAGTTTGAACATCCCTTGCGTGCACTCACAAAGGATTAAAGCCATGTACCAGTAATCCATTTTTATTTAACCTGACTACTTATACCCGGTCTAGTAAAATATATTATGTATTAAAAATGTACTTTTCTAAGAGTGCTACCAACTCAATGTAGAACCGAATGTTAAACGTAATTAATAAAAAGCCTAAATAATTATACTATAGAAGTAGGGATGTAACGATACATTCAACTCACAATGCAATACGATTCACAGTACTGAATTGGCAATACAATTTTCTCAAGTGAAAAAAGAAAGACATTAAAAGATAAATAACTGAAAATGATTCCTACAATTGAGACAAACTAGAAAATGCAGCATATATATTCTTTATCAAATGTAAGTGTCCTTATTTTAATTTAGGTAGGGAAAAAACAGCCCAAAAAAATTATTCACTAATCTTAAATCACTAATATTAAATAACAATCTGATAGTATAATTATTTTTTTAGAAACCACACAACATATTTATAAAAAATAAATAAATGAGAGAGCTTACTATTAATTTCAAGTGAGTTTGGCATAGGCAACGGAGCCGCCTTTGAAGGGACAACTGTTCTAGAGACCGCAGAAACAACTACTCATTTTTAAACAGCATTTTACACGAGTATGTTACACTAGTTATTAGAGATTCATATTAATAAAATAAATCGGCACCGCTGGGACGCTACGCGAACTATCGTTATCGGGCAACTGTGGCCAATAGCTGCACAGCCTCTACAGGTCACACAAAGACGTACATCAACATTTTGCTTGGAGGTCCATACACGATGTTAAGATAATGTCATTGTGTAACTGAGAAAATGTATATTCAATTATGAAATTAAAGATAGCTTTAACCATAAATTATGAGCATGATACAATTGTTGATTATATAGTTTAGCAACGGATTATTCTGGTAATAGGGTTAGAAAATGTGAGCTAAAACTTTGTGGTCAAGCTAAACTCTATGATCCTGTTTAAACCAGGTTTTAAAATGCGGTTTTTGGTGTTCTGAACACTAGTTGAAAGCAGAGACACATTGCTGTGCACGCCTGTGCCTATTATCAGTCTACAGCTGACCTCTGGTTTTATCGGCCTTTAAATATCCACTATGGCTTGAGTTCTACTAGTTATATCGAGTCATTTTTGTCCATTACCCCATAATAATAAGTTAATTTAAATTTAGTTTTTTATCAAGATCTTTAGTTGTTTATATCCATGTTCCTGTGATACATTTATTTAATTTGGATAGTTTAAGATTGAGAAAGAATATCCCATTATCCCAGGAAAACAATTATTATTTTGATGTAATGACATAACTCAAGAAAAAAAAAAATTTCAACTCATTTTCACAGCAAGACCAAATTAACTGGAGATCGAGAAAACAACATATGCACACACACACACATATATATATATATACATATATACATATACATGTATATATACATATATATACATAAATATATACATACATATATATACATAAATATATACATATATATATATATATATATACACACACACACACACACACGTGCTAGCGTGTGCATGTTTAAATATGACAGTGAAAACAAAAAGTAAATACATAATTAAAACCGTAAACTCCCACAAGCTAACCAACATAAGTTTAACTGTGGAGGTATTTGTATTGCAATTCCATTTTTCATATTAAAGATTTGAATTGTGAAATATTTGTATAGCGATTTACTGTTCTCGCAAAGTATCGTTACATTCCTATGTAGAAGTCACGGCTCTTATTTTAGAATAACCGAAGAATTTACTGCTGTTGGGTGCTATTTGATTGTATTGTTTCGATTACCACAGGATAAAGGTCAATCAGTAATTCATGTTAATATAACGATAATTCATATCACCCCTAAAATAAATTGATACCATATTAATTCCATTGTAATACCATAAAACAAGCAGCTTTGAAAAGAAACCAGCCAGCCAGCCATTGTTCCATCCCCACCTGTGCCCTATCCTTTCCTTGTGTTTCTTTAGAGCCTTTTCAGCTATATCCTGTGAAGCAAACTGCACGAAGGCCTCCCCCGTACTCCTCCCCTGGTAGTCCATCGGCAATGTAATCCCATTTGGCACGATTTCCAACCCTTCAACCCAAGCACAGATAGATAGAACCCCAGACCAGGGGACAGTCAATCAACATGCCCAGACAATCAGTCAGACAATCAGTCATACAGTCAGTCATGGTCATGCACGCACACCCACATTCGGTTTCTTCAGAAATGATCAAAAATCAGCAAGATAGACAAGTGGAATCCTCCAGAACAAGAAACAAGAAATGAGTGATGTCAGATCAGATAATTAACTTTACTTTTGGTTTCTGAACATAAAATATAAGAACAGGGTATTGTACAACAAATCGGTCAGTGTAGGGATTATGGAATGGGTCTAATGTGTACACATTTTACAAATAGAGATTTCAATAATAATTTCCAGGTAACCAGTCCTGTGTTAACTATGATGGACAGACAAGAAGAGGAAATACAGGGAACCAAAAACAAGTCAGAAAGTAAACAGTTAATAGGTGCAAAAAGGAGAGTTAATTAATGTAAAATGGAGAGTTAATAAAGCATAAAAAGGTATTGAAAGTGGAAGAAAGAGAAAGTAAAGGGAGCAGATTGATGCTTACCTGAAAAGAACTGAACAATTTCTTCTTTGCTGCACCCGAAGGGCAGCCCCCTGAGTCTAACCAAGCCATCCCCCTCCGTCTCTGGACAGTTGGGCCCAGTATGCTTCATCACCCAGTCCATCTCCACATTGTTCGACTTGAACACTGAAATGCATAGAACACATAAAGATAATCTAAAAAACACTTTTAGGCAACAGGGCTTTCATTGAAGGCCCAAAAACATATGTGACCAATGTTGAGGGTAAATGACCTACCTTCGACATATCTGTGTCCTAGAGTCTCTCTGTCTTTCTTGACAGCTATCTTGAGGTCGTCTTCGGACTCCATCTCTACAAACGCCTCGCCGCTGGGTCGCCCCTCCCGCGTGTATGTGAAATGAATGCTGGTGCCGTTGTTTGCTACTTTGCAGTCTGAGCAAAAGTATACAAAAAAAACCAACTTTAAACAAAATGCATTATTTCATCTACATTTTACTGTGAGGTTTGCAATAATATGTTTTGCTATTACTTTAATTTAAGCAAGCCTCACATTCAGACATAGTCTCACCTGAAAAAAAACGTGAGACTTCATCCACAGAGCAGGACCAGGGTAGGCCCCGGATTCTGACCACGTATCCCTCATCTGCCATGTTGCTTTGTTAGTCAGGTATTCTATAAAAAATACAATATCAGTCCAACCTACAAACTACTATGAAATATTGCAGTGTTTGTTCAAAGCTAATCCTCATTATTATTTTTATTATTTGTTTGTTTTGGTCACAGAAGCACTTCTTTAGAAAACGATTCTTTTATTTTGAACTAGGAACGCTTTTGAAAGCAACATAACTGAGGAAAAAAATATTAACACTTTTAAAACTCGTTACCACTCGGAATAATGTTATCCATAACGTTTAGTTGACCCTGCAAGACCTGGCAAACTAGTGTCGTTCGAATCAGTTGTTGTCGACTAGGGCCGCGTCATAAAAAAGCGAAGTTATTTAGATACGTTCGAGGTTTTGGGCATACACATTTCATATTTTTTGGCTTAAATAAAGTAAGCGACCATGTAACTGTAAAGGTAGTTCGTTTTTCAAAGTATCCGCAGCAACATATACGTTGTTTTTCCCCAGATAAAGAAATAAACTATTTTGCCAATTAGATTAGAGCACTAAGGGCAACTCTTGGCAACACCAAAGTATTAACTTGGCAACATTAAAATACTTTTTTTCTACACTAAAACTGTACATTTAAAATCAACTTAAAACGTACTCATTTGTTTGTAATAATACAAGTGTGGTAAGTAACACACATTTGAAAAATTCACTGTTTAATCACTTGATTCAAATAAAATGAAAACACGTTTGTCCTGTCTATTAAGGACGGTACCTCCACTCGATAGTCTCTCCTAGAGTCTACCTAGCGTAGCCGTAGGACGTTAACGGAGATCAACGACGGACCAGCAAGATTGGTTTTAATAAAAAAAAAATTGTTTAAATTGCGTTATTTATGAAAATTCTTTAGAACAATAAATAAACCAATAATACAAAACAAATAAGAAGTAAATTCACCCTGGTGTAAAAACATTAGCTAAGCTAACGCTAGTAGTTTGAATGGAGAAGGCAAAGAACCGGCGGGCAGCAGAGACAAAGCGTGCCTGCGACGCACGCAGACAAAAGACACAGGCCTCAATCTCCTCGGCATTCATAATAACCTGAGCTACTGTAATATTTGAACAAACAATAATTCACCAAAAAACTTAGTAATACCATATCATGCCATATACATATATGTAGACATAGCAACAATAGAGAAAATGGCAATACCTTATTAAATGAAAACAATCGCTCTTTCGGAGTGAAAGCGGGCGTAAAAGGTCCACGATTTTCTTCAGCTCTGATGCGCATGCGTACAATTTTGGAATGCTTCCGTAAACCTAAACCAAGATTGTGCATAGCAAAGAGATCTCAACTATGCTCGATAGGCTGCTCCTCTAAATACATTTGTAATCAGTCGTTATCGGTCTTTTCTCGAAAGGACGAGGTCGTTAAATCTTTTTTTCTTTTTTACATTTTATTAATGATAATTACTGTATTTAATTGTACAAGGTAACCTAACCGACTGGGACCATAGTTCTATTTCAGTGCCCCGACTGAATATATGACTCCCCACCCACCCCTTCTAATTAATTACAATGTGTAACACTTTATGAAATGATATGATATGAGTACAATATTCAAGTTTCAACCAAAATAAGAACACTCCTTTACGACCAAATCTTCCAATAACTGTTAACAAACAGAAACAAACTTTTCTCTTTACAATTGATACTAGTCATCAACAAATTCGTGTCAGTTGCCTGCCGCCTCTTCCCACTTTGGAGCGTCCGAAAACCAAAATGTTAATCTTCCAGCAGCTGTCCATTCCGCTTACACAACCTTCCAAGCAGGTTCATTGCCTATTATAGTCAAGCCGTTGGAAATCGTTGCTAGGATAATGGCAGTGAAACACGAGAAAGAGGCATGAATCGTAGAATTATTGCAGACAGTATTATACATTTTATTTGATAGAGCGTTTCAAATAACTCAAGGTGTCGTTCTTCTTGCAGTGTAGAGATGATGCATGATTCTTTCATTTATGATTGACCCTTGTGTTAAGTTTCAATGTTCAAAGTCCCAGAAAAAGTAACCTGTCTTTCAGCATGTTCAGACTTCTAAAATTTTAGGTTTGATAATAAAATTTAAAATATTTCACATTAGGCCAAACATCCATCCATCCATCCATTAGCTATACTGCTTTTCCCATGCAGGGTCGCGGTGGGCTGGAGCCTATCCCAGCCGACATAGGGCGAGAGGCTGGGTACAACCTGGACAGGTCGCCCGCCTATCACAGGACCAACACGTAGAGACGGACAACAGCTCACATTCACACCTACGGACAATTTAAAGTCACTAATTAACCTGCATGTTTTTGGACTCTGAAAAGAAAATGGAGTACCCAAGGAACACGCTAACACGGGGAGAACAAACAAACTCCATCCCTTCTTAATGTTTTATTTCTAAATGTATGAAACTCTCATTCCCTGAAAGGGGTCGCTGGAGTAATAATAAAATCAAAATCAAATAATGTCATAGATACTTCAGTTTTTGTCTATATAGGGCAGGGTTTTTTGTATATTACACCACTCATGTTTAATTCCAAAGCACACAATATGCCCAAATTATTATGCTAATGTGCTTTTTCACCGTGGAAAACTCAGGAAAAGGAGAGTCCAGCCCCTCTCCAGGAGTTTGGTTCCAGACCCAGTCCATGCGTAGAAAAGACCCCAACTATATCTAATTGGTAATGCTTCTCCTCCCATTCAAGTTCGGCTCCTTAGCTACGAACCTTCTGGTTCTTATATAACCAGAGTGAGAACTGTGTTGCATTCTTGGAACAAAGTCAGACACGTTTTCACTGTTGAACTCCGCTAGGTCTGCCCTTGTCACTGGTTCAGTTTGTGATTTACATAGGAAGAATCTCCACGCATTGCCGAGGGGAGTACATCCCAGTTTGGGGACCTAGGAATTGCTTCTCTGCTCTTTGCAGATGCTGTGGTTCTATGAGCTTCTTCAGTCCATGACCTTCAGCATGCACTGAAGTGGTTTGCTGCAGAGTATGAAGCGTTCGGAATAAGAGTCTGCACCATTGTTCTCTGCTGGAAAACAGTGGAGTGCTCTCTTCAGGTTGGGAGTGAGTTGCTGCCCTAAGTGAGGGAATTCATGTATGTTGAGTCTTGTTCACAAGTGAGGGTAAAATGGTGTGAAATTGACAGGCGGATTGGTGAAGCCTCAGCAATAATACAGACATTCTGCCAGACTGTCATTGTGAAGAAGGAGCTGAGCTGAAAGGTCATGAGCATTGGGTAGTGATTGAAAGAACAGGGGACGCGAATACCAGGGGCTGAAATGAGTTTCCTCTGTAGGGTGGCTGGGCTCTGCCCTAGAGATAGGATTAGGAGCATAGTTGCCTGGTGGGAGCTTGGAGGAGAGCCGCTGCTCCATCGCGTTGAAAGGAACCAGATCAGGTGGCTCGGGCATCTGATTAGGAAGCCTTCTGGGCGCCTTCCTTTCAGAGGTTTTCCGGGCATGCCCTATTGGGATGACACCCGAGGGTAAACCAACTCGCTGGAGAATTATGTATCATCTTATGTGCCTTGGGATCCCCCAGGAGGAGCTGGAAAACATTATTGCGGATAGGGACGTCTGGACTACCCTGCTTAGCCTGCTGCCACTGTGACCCGATCCCATATAAGCAGCGGAGAATGGATGGATTTATATTTGTGGTGAGAGCAGAGTAATGTGCGTGTGATTGTGAGTGAGCGTGCGCATGTATTTGTGGGAGAGAGACAGATTTTTCCAAAACTCTTATTTTTGCAAGCTGCTCATAAAGGGGTGTTTTCCTTTATGGTCAAAACTGGCTGATGTATCAAAATGGGGTGCAAAGTACCTATAGAAATCAATCAAGATGTTAATATTCTTTATCAAGTTCACAACCCCAAAGTCACCTGGCCTCAGGCAGCACAAAAAGTAGGTTAACCAGCCTTTAGTGAGGATAAACAATTCGGGAAAATCTGTCCAAACATAATACCAGGATAAATTATTAATGATTCAGCGGGAGATGTTTGTTGTTATTTAAAGGAGACAGGGTTAGAAATTACGCTTTAGCGTTACTTTTCCAACCCACACTCCAGCTCCGGAGGAGGCGGCAATGCGCTTAAATTTCGTTGCCAGCCGCCAATTCAAGTTCAAAGAAGAACAACTCCGAGTTGAACATCTTGTGCAAACGGTTGTCTTTGTTTTTCACGAACGGAAGTGAAGTACTTTTGTTTCTGTTGGGGCACTGGCGCCTACTTCGAACCGTCAGTTGCGCGCAAATTCTGTAGCGTTTCATATTCCCTAGTGCTGGCTGAGTATTAAAAATGGCAACTCCTCCTAAAAGATGTTGCTCGAGGCCTGAATTCGACAACAGTTTCGAGAAAAGGACAAAGAAGATCTCAATTGAAGGGAATATAGGTAGGTAATCTTTGATGTTAGCTAGTGGAGCTTTCTGACCTTGCTTGTCACTACACAACTTCTCGAAGTCAGATACTTTCCGTACACGCAGTCTTTTTTTTCTTAAACTGCTTATGGAATTTTGCTATAGTACTCCACTTTTATTTATAATATGAGTTATTATTGAGGTAAATAAAGGGGCTAGTAATGTTAGGGAATAAATATGTCATGTCGTGGTAGAGTAATCATTGTATAATTATCGCGCGAAGACGCTCCATATTTCTGTAAATTAAAGACTGTTTTCGTTGGAGTTTGGACAGATGTAAACTTAATCATCCGTACAAAATTGTTGAAGTCATAGCCACCCTTCATTCCAACTATTTAGTCTTTAATACGAAGGTTTGCTATAACAACGAAGTAACTTAATGGATACCAACCTAATGCGTTGTTTTCTATCAGCTGCAGGGAAGTCGACGTTTGTGGGGCTGCTACAAAATACTTCCGAAGAATGGGAGGTCATTCCTGAACCAATTGGAAAGTGGTGCAATGTTCACAATACTGAAAATGAGTTTGAGGTAATATGCTGCCTGACGATGTATGTTGTGTTAGTCTGCAGGTGTTTGATCCTAGCTTCTTCTGTTCTACATTTGTTTAGCCTAAAACACTTTATTCACATTTTGTTTGGCTCCTTTAGGAATTGAGTACATCACAGAAAAGTGGAGGAAACCTCCTGCAGATGCTTTATGACAAGCCTAGCCGCTGGTCTTACACCTTTCAAAGTTACGCATGCCTCAGCCGTATCCGTTCCCAGTTGCAGCCCCCTTCCTCTAAGTTGCTGCAGGCTGAAAAACCTGTGCAGTTTTTTGAACGTTCTGTGTACAGTGACAGGTGTGTAGATGGGTGATTTAGAGTAGACAGATGGTTCTAATGTCCTTGTTTAGCCGTTTATTTAGCAATGCATGTGTAGCCTATAACATACTCATCTGTTTTGGGTCAATAGTGTTAAGATGTTGGGTAATCTTTTTCATGTGTTTACTCGTTACATGCAAAGTTTGTAAGCTTTAGGATTTTAGTTTTAACACCAGTTCAGCATTATCAGACAGAATTTTTTAATTGCATTGGGTATATTTCCACCAGGTACGTGTTTGCATCCAACTTGTTTGAGTCGGGGGATTTGAATGAGACAGAATGGTCTATCTACCAGGACTGGCATGGCTGGCTGTTGTCACAGTATGAGAGCAAGATAGAGCTAGATGCTATGATCTACCTCCGTGCTGACCCTCAGGTACATACATTTTAAAGGGTTGTCATAGTCCTTCCTCTCGTTCTGTAGAATTGTATCTGGAATGTGGACCTGAATTCATTTAAAATGTCTGCAAATGCAATTCACTGATCCAGCTGTAATGACTTTGGTTGTGTTTTAGAGGTGTATGCAGAGGCTGCACTTACGAGGTAGAGAGGAGGAGCAGGGCATACCGCTGGACTACCTTGAACAACTGCATTATAAACATGAATGTTGGCTCTATAACCGCACCACACAGTAAGTAACATTTTCATGTAAACTTTATCTTCACATTGCAGGACCAGGTTGGTACACTAAAATGCATTGCACACCACATTCAAACCACTTTTCCTTGATAACACAACAATGACATGGACAGTTCACACATGCACTGTACATAAGTTACATAGTGTTCTGAATCACATAATTAGCTGCAGGGCTAGTCTTTCCAATGTGTGCCCTGACTTGCTTTTTGTGTGGCTTGACAGATTGACCACAATGTCAAAGAGCTAGCTCTGCTTATCCATACACCCATGTCAATGTCTGTCCTTAGTCTATGTAGTAGCAAATGCTTGTTAAGATTTTAAAAACAATTGCTTGTTAAGATTTTAAAGTTGTCTACATCCCTTGCTGTTCAGGTTGGACTTCAATTACTTGAAGGATATCCCGATTCTGGTTCTGGATGTCAACGATGAGTTCAAGAATGACCGTATCAAACAGGAGTCAATGATGGACAAGGTCAGTGTTTGGTTATTAATACCACTGTTTAAATGTCTAATGTTTTTCATGTATTTGTGTTTGCTGTCTAGTGGAACTGCCATTTATTGTCAATGAATTAATTTAAGAGTGGGTTTTCAATGATGTGTATTCCACTTTAATAAATATGACCTATGCTGTTCTAAAGGGCAAGTAAATTTTAATGTGGAACAAAGATTTTGTCAAGTTTAAGGCAACATACCCCAGGGCTGATAACAGATTAAAACTATCGGCTGCTTGTCTTGGGGTGAAAATACAGGAGGAAAACCATATAATTTGGAATATTGTCTTTTGAAACACATGCATGAGTTGTTTAATTACACATCATAGTAATAGATTACTAGCGGGTTTGTTATATAAATGAAGATAGTTCAATATTTACACGGGAAATGTTTTAATTTTTTAACTGTTTATGTGCTAATCCTGCCTTTGGCTTCCTGTTTTTCCCTTAGGTCAAGGAGTTCCTTAGCACATTGTAGACCCAAGTTAATAGATTGGGTTTGTTACAATCTCGACATTTTAGTGTACATGTGACTACAGTGTTGAACCTTCAAGCTATTTAAAAAAATGTCTTTTTAATTTGTCTTGGTCAAAATTATCCAGTCTATGCATAAAAACTGCCTTTTTAAAACTTTTCTTATAGATGTTGGTAGGTTGCTGTGTACATATGCAAATATTTGTATGTAATAAATGTAACATTATTTTAAATGCAGTCAGTTATGCTTGTATGTTTTTGTGTTGTTTGATAATTTATTAGTATTTTGACAGATTTACAATTTGATTTGAATGCATCTACCCTATAGTGATTTGTATAGTACTAACTGATTGTGGGGGGAAAAAAGTCACATCCAGTTGATGTTTACCAGTGGCCATGACTAAAACAAAAACTGGAAGGATAAAACTTTTTTTAATGGCCTAAATCTAAGAGGTATTAGCAATATTTATAATTGAGGTATTGTAAAAACAATTACGAGGGCATTTACCCTTCTGTTTACTTCCGATTTCACCTCATCTTAAATTTGAGGGCAATACCTCTTGTTATTGTTTTTAGAAACACCTTATTCAAATTACTAAAAGGGATTCTTTCCTTAGTTTAATTTGGAGAACTGCAACCAAACCTCAATAGACCCACTTGTTTTCTATGGCTGTGCTATTTTGTGAAGCAACTTCAAAAAAAGAACATGTAACAATTACTCTCAGTTCCTATTAAAAATATCATCAGTGTTCAGAGTACCTTGGGTGCATTCGGTTTTAGTGCACAATGGTGGGAAGGAAACTGGAATGTGATGATTTCACATCACATTTTACAAATCGAACAGCACATTTGGTACATAACTAACTTGATTTAACATACCAAAGCGTATACCAGAGTAAAGTGCCACACATCCAATGTTTAAGTAACGCGTATTTACACAAGCAGTATGTTTAGTCATTTTTAAACCAACTACTTAAACAAGACATTTTCTTGAGCCAGTCAAAACCGAGGAAAAAAATATTTACTTGACATGATAATTACACATTTGTCACGTTGGAAGTCATCATGAGGAATAACATTAAAGCACATTTATAAACTCTGGAACACACTCACTGCTAGTTATTTTTGTAGAAGTCACAACTAACCGAGATGCCAAATCAAGTGGTGGTAGAGTGATACATATCTTCGTATTTCATAAGTCTGACATTCCAACCCTGTGTAAACCTCGCGTGGCCAGGAGTTGTATTTAATCGCAAAGCTTACTAGTAAACCTAACATGACCCTGGGATTCCTGACAACTGTTCTATCCAGTCATTGTTTGGCTTTATATATCGCTGACCAATGATTGGCACTGCATTTCGATTGGGGCGGGTTAATAGATTGCGAGAACGAAATGTTAGGTTGTTAGAAAGTTAATGGCTTGGGGAAAGAATCGCTACTCGCTTAAGGAGAGTTTGACTTCCCTGAGGTGTTTAACATATTATCTGAAATAGTTTACACATCCAATTGAAAAACACAACGTTGTGTGAATTAGTGAACACACTTACAGCAAAGCATGCAGGATGCAGTAGCCGGGACAGCAATGATGGCAGACGGCTTCGAGGACGAGATAGACTCCGTGACTCCGCGCTCCCCTGCTTCGGGAATTGGGCTAGGAGCTACACAAGCAGCCGGACTTGGGGCCCGTGGCATTGGTGCAGGTGGAAAGAAAGTCCGCTTGTTTGGCGAAACTGCGGGGCCTGTAGCTGACAGGTTGGATTTCCAGCTTGCTGCAGCTGCAGTACTCACGGGGCCCGGTTCTGGCAGCGACGAGGATGAGGTTTCCGAGGTAAATCATCATGTGTGCTTGCTAATTTAGCTAACATAAGAACGCTAGCTTAAAATGCTAGTTAATCTATTGCCTCATACTTGAAGCTCTTGTCAACATTGCAACTGACTTGACTACTGTACTACACTTGCATGCGATGAGTGTTACAACCCCCAACTGTCCAGCTTCATATGTTCTGATAATCTATTACGACGAAAAAACAAGGCTGCATCCTAGCACCAAAAAAAAAAATGTTAGCAAGTTAGCTTACGTGTGCCAGCCTGACTACTTGACCATGGGCCAGGCAGGCCTGAAACGCAAGCAGTGTCACGGACAGTTTACATCGTTCACAACTGTTAATATTTTGATGTATTATATGATTAACAAGGTACCTATCATGTTGATAAAGTTCGTTTTTTTTTTTTTACTTGTTACCTTTACATAATTTGATTTTTTTATACCCTAAAAGTCCAAGCACATTGTTGTTTAATTTTAGGGCTGTGGCAAAAATATTTTCGTTCCTTGTTGTAATGCAGTAGACACACTGCAATACCGTAAACTAATAGCTGTCTAGCCAGGAACGTTCGTCTACTTTTCGAACGAATTTATATGCTAATATATCGATATGATAAACGGTAATTTTGTGCATATGACACGTTAAAGGGACTAGTCTCACATTATGTCTACAGTGATATCTGAGCCCAAGCAGGCATCCCTATGGTTAGTATTTCACCTTTTCAACTGAGACACTTTTGAAATATGTGGTACTTTCTCAAGTCTCTTTTTTTTGTCATTTTCACATTGGAAGCCATGTCAGCTCTACCATGTTTGTCAGATTTTGTTATCGGATGGAATAGGCTAGGACACACACACACAAACACACACACACACAGAACGTCAGCTCAGGATAAGTTACAGGTCAGACTGTCATGAGCACAACTCACACAAGCTATAGTTGAGTGTTATGTGGTTTGCTGTTCCATTTTGTCTGCAAGACTGAATTTGAGTCTGCAGCCTTTTATGATTCTGAAACAGTTTTGATGTCACCACCTTGTGTTGCTTGTATTATTGTTTTTAGGAAAGTGTGCTGGGGAGTAGGGCTTGTGGGTGGAGACAGCATAATGTGTACACTGTTATTGGTCAAACAGTTACATTTATTTATGCTTGTCGATTTGGGTTCTCTTTGCTTTCTCAAACATAAAAAAATGATGGCTCCGTCAAAAGTCAGCAGATGTATGTGGTTAGACGTTTTGTTGCAATTCTACCAGACACAATAATATAATGTCAATAATAACGTCTCGCTTTTATGTTTTCATTTCTACACGCAAGGAGCACAGAAGATACAGGCAGCCCATTGAGTGTGTTTAGCTGTTGGTTATATATCTCTTATCATCAAAACGGCATGGGCCCTGCTCTCAAAAGGTTGCAGAGATGTGCTGTTTCCCTTTGCAGCGTGGAATTGTCTGTTCGCCTGTGTTGATTTATTTCGATTTTTTAATGCTTGATTCATCTATTTTGCAAAGAAACCCTTGTTGGTGAGAACGCTATTCTAAACAAAAACTAAATACATGGATTGACAACACACAAGATAAAATATTAACAAATAGAAGAATGAAGTGTCACGTCTGACATGTGAAACTGTTGCATATGTGTCCTATTTACCAAGTCCTCGTGCAGCAATGTTGTGTTGTTAATTTGTGTTTTTAACTTAATGGTATTTGGAAAATGATTGGACCAAACCTAACTTATATAATAAATATGTGATAGCATTTTTGTTTGAGTTTATTAATCAGACACTTAATAATCGTATAACCCCCGCTGCGATCCTGCATAGGATAAGCGGTATAGCTGAGGGATGGATAATAATCGTAATAATTGAAACATTGGAATTTGCAAAGCATATTGCAAAGTTGGGAGCTTGACCCGACTTCTTTAAAAATGTCCAACTTTCCATTTTCAACATATTTTCAATTGGGCTACAACATTACTAGTTGCACAAAGATTGTATGGTCCGTCTCAGACCTCTACAGTCTGAAGTCAGTATGACTTCAACAACAATGTGGTTTCAATTACTCCCTCTCCAAGTCTAGTACCACAGTTGTTTTAGTATTCCTATCCCCCATGAAATGCTGCTGTGGACCACACCCTCTCACTGTGACCTCTCTTTTGCTCTCTTTGTGACCCGTCTCCTCTTTCTCTCTTTATTCTCTTCCTGTTCCATGTACCTACCGCCTATCTTCCTTCTACGTCTTTGTGTGGTTCACTGTATATGCTTGTTCTTCTGAGAGCGGTTTCCAGTCAGATCCTTCTGCGCATGCACGTACACACACACACACACACACACACACACAGCTGCACTCACTGTGTTGAGTTGCTGGCTGGCTGGCTGACTGGCAGGCAGGCTTATGTGTCTGTGGTGCTGTTACTCTGTCTCAGTACATGGGACCAAGTTAGCAGAAGAGATGGGCGGGTTAACAGAGAGCAGACCTGTGAGATATATCAAGCTGAGCTCAAGGGCAAATAATGATGCAAGCTTTCCTCAGCATGACTTAATGATTTGGGAGGCAAAAATGTTTCTGCCTTTAATAAATGCTTTACTGCAATGTCAATTATATAATGAATCTGTTTGACTTTTACATTTTTGTTAAATTGATAAAGGGAAACAGAGCTTTCAGTCCTATTGAGTGTAGGGCCAGGCTGTCTGACAGAGTCCACGTGTTAGGACCCTTTCTAAAATAAACAGTACACCTGGCGTATGTCATGCGTAAAGCAAGTCAAGGTCACTAGAGGAAGGGAAAAGAGTGACAGGCCATCAGTGATATTTGGGCGTTACAAGTCATCTTGACCAGCTTGCAGGATGGATGTGGGAGGGCAATGGCAGAGAGAATGTATATTGGAGGGAAAGGAAGAGGCTACGCTGATCAGCTCATCTCAAAGCTTAAGTAGATAGCCTAAGCCATATGTGAGCTAAAACGGCACACCGGGCCACTGGCCTTATCTACCGTTTCTATTGCTTGATGTGCCTTGCTGTACATTTTGTTGGCAGGGTGTTGGTTATGTTGCCCATAATTTTTATATTTAATTATTACAATGCAAATGAAGCTGTATTATTGTGATTATATTGTCACTGTTAAACCAGTTAGTCATGTTAGTAAATTAAATTCCCATTAAAAAATTTAGATGTATGTGAAATATATTTTATGCCGTGACCGATTTAGAGTATCAGGAAGTCACTGGGCCTTGCATGACATAGCCTCTCAATGTAGCATGATGAGGCTTGGGCTGTTTTAACAATTCAAAAGTTGCTACTAGATGTGTTGCTGCGTAAATTAGAGTCCCATGTAATTACATCATTCTGCTTAACTACGTGTGCTCAAATGTGTTCAGAGTTTTTTTTCTCCAAAGATTAGCACCTCTGTCAAATGTGGCAATGCGTTACAATGATCTAAATGTAAATATATTTTTCAAAACCATGTCCCTTCCTTCACTCTGTGGCTAATCATCCCCTTTTCTTTAGGTGGAGTCGTTTATTCTGGACCAGGATGACCTTGACAACCCCATGTTGAAGACTGCCTCTGAACTGCTTCTATCCAGTGCTGCAGATGGAGCTGACCTCCGAACAGTTGACCCAGAGACACAGGCCCGTCTAGAGGCCCTGCTCGAAGCAGCCGGTCAGTACAGCCTTTATCTTGGATAGTAGATCCTTATGGCTCCTATACCAAGAAACACTTACCAAACTAGAGTTGGGCGTTTTCTCCAGTCAATGGTTTTGTATTGAACTCTTTACCTAGAGAGGTAGGTTTGACTGAGACCGGGGCTATGGTCGAATTCCTCAATAAAGTACATCCTAATGACTTTCACTACGTATTCTTCCTTAACTCAGGGAAAACGGCATGGCTTTAAGGAACAATATGAAGGAGAATTCATAAGGACTTGTGAATAGGAATAATGACGTTGTTAGTTAAGTCCGACTGCACTTACACTAGGCTACGTGATCGTGCGGCGGTGGATTTCGTGGATTGTTCGTGTAGAAACAGCAATGTCCCGTAGATAATTGTCGCCTACAGAAAGGGCATCTAATCTACTTTGCCGGTGTGTTCACCTGTTGTTTTATAGCCTATGTAAACGTGCTGGCAAGCCAGAGAGATATACTAGCCTACGTTTATACAAAGGTTGGAATTTAAATAAAAAAGGGAATATAGGCTACCTGTCACATTAAGGAATCGAAGTATGTCACATTGAGAATTGTTGCTCACGTCCTTATCCCTCTGTTAGCTCATATGGATTGCCACACATGGATCCCAATTAATATGATCGCATTAAGACTAATCATCAAATGAAAGCCTAGTTATTAATTTGCGTTCGGCATACAAATCTGCTACTATAGTTAAATATTATGATTCTTATGTCATATCTTATGTTTGTTAACATGTTGATATTTGAAAACATATTTAGCAAGATGGGGCACAACATAAGATGGGGAAATGTTTATGAATAACTAGGCTATGTCGATCAACGGCTGATGGTCCTGAATTCGTCACTTTAAATATTCTGCAGCAAGGAATTGTGGGGCCGTATTTGCTTTTTTCCTTTCGTAAAGGTTGTTCCAGTGTATCCTATGTCGAAGTATACAAGTTAGGAAGCATTGAAGCACTTTTCCTTAGCACTTAAAAGCATTTGACCAGTACTAATCGTGGCTGCCACTTAGATACTTCTGGGTCATTTCACACAGTTAGGAACCTTTTTAAGCAAAATAGAGAACATGACCGTGGCCCGGGTTCAGACACAATATGCATTACCTTCCTTCAGCTAGGAATTGACCCAGGACAGTAGGACTTTATGGTCTTGGCGTTGGATCAGGCTTGCACAGGAAAGACTTACGCTCAGAATAGATTCTCAAATCCCTCATGCTTGCTGTATTGCAGTAGCTTTACATCCTGATCGGTTCTGTTGTGCTGGACTTGCCCTACTATTATTAAATTGCGCTTGCAAACTTAGTTTGAGAATCTGTGTGTAACCCTTCTTTTCACTAATAGAGAAATTTGAATTGTGATTGTTTATAGTGTTTTTTTTAAACCGAAGCTGTTGCTGCTTGGTTCGATGATCTATTTGGATATTTGGGATTTATTGACACACAGCAATGGAAAAGCTTCTGCATGGTTTGCAGATAAGAGGCCAAGCTGAGTTTCAAAATGCAATTAGCAGAGCAGCTCACTGCTAATAGCATAACCTTGTCAGAATAAGACCATAAGTAGCTTTCAATAGCAACTCAGCAGGCTAGCCAGTCACCAAGGCCAGTCCTCTGTAACTGGTGTGCTTGTCGCATTGTTATAATTTCCTCATGTGTAATAGGTAACCCAGTGATAAAGAGTAAGCAATACAAAGCAATAGGTCAGCCTCACTGCCTGTGTGATTATTCCTGCCCACTATGAATGAAGCGTGGCGATCTGTTTGCTTAACTCGGAACACTGGTGTGACCGTGAACTAGCTGACTAGTAGGTTAGATGTCCTTGCCCAACCCACTGTATATCACATGGAAGCTAACAGGTTGGGGCACCATAGGCGAGATTACCCGGAACAATGGATTTCCATACTGCAGCAACAGCTTGCATGACTCAGCAGTGCCCTTTAGTACACTGTGTGTGTGTTTTGTGTGTGTTGGTGAGCAAAAGACGTGGATTGTGTGAAAGTCCATGCCTCTGTTACCTCTGTGTGGTTTAATTAACTCACGCTTGTCAGAGTCGCCACCAGGGTTTGGATGGCCTGTTTGTGGTCATAGTGAGCTTGTAATCCTTTGGGATCTGTTTAAGTCGGCTGAGGACTACTCTGAAATCAGCTCTTTAATTATAATGTGCCGGCATCTAAAAGTGGTCCTCAACTCTGCAGTGTGCCATGGTTAGAGTTCAGTTTTTATTCAAATTTAGAATGCAGTTTTCCCTGTAAAATTATGAAACTAAACCTATTTTAATTTTATACTTCATATAAAATATTAATTTGAACCTTTGAACTTGACTAGACACCAGACCCAAATCACTAAGCAACAAATTAAACTAGGCCTAACCTCATAAAATGTTTTAAGGGATTAATTCAGTTTGCACAGTAAAAAGTTAACACATTAGCATGGTTTTGGGACATGAAGTTAACCATTGTGTGTGTGTTTCTGTGTGTGTTGTGCTCTACCTTGCCTGGCACTAACCCGTGGGACTGTGCTATGAATGCTACGCTTTCACCTATGGCCCTGCCTGCTGATGATATTGGTGATGAAGGCATTGGTAAACTGTCGACTGCCGATGGTAAAGCCTTTGCAGACCCTGAAGTGCTGCGGCGCCTGACATCATCAGTGAGCTGCGCCTTGGACGAAGCCGCCGCCGCCCTTACCAGGATGAGGGCAGAAAACACTCTCAATGCCAGCCAGGCCGACAAGTATGTATCTAGTCTGATTGGATAATACACAAACTGGACATGGGGCAGACACTTCTAATTATTCATCTACACAAAAGTTCACACAAAGACGGGCAATATCTACAAGGTTCTCTAGCTTTTCCTTTGTCCCGTCTTGAATTGGTTTTGATTTTTTGTGTCAGTCCCAGTAATTGTAGCAGTCTGGTTATTTTCAGCCGAAGTCTAGCAGAAGCATGTTCTGACGGAGATGTGAACGCCGTGCGGAAGCTTCTAGACGAGGGACGTAGCGTCAACGAACACACAGAGGAGGGAGAGAGTCTGCTGTGTCTGGCCTGCTCGGCTGGATACTATGAACTCGCACAGGTGACACAAACACGCTCTCTATACAGCTCCAGAAGTTGCTGAAGACTTCATGCACATGCCGATGAACCCTCCATTTAACTTGTGCTTCCCTCCACCTCCCCAGGTGTTGTTGGCGATGCACGCTAACGTGGAGGACAGGGGCATCAAGGGAGACATCACCCCTCTCATGGCTGCTGCAAGTGGAGGGTACACGGATATAGTCAACCTCCTACTGATGCACGGGGCGGACGTCAACGCACAGTCGTCTACAGGTACACATACACACTCTGTCTCACAAACAGGACATTGACCCACAGAATGACTTGCACTCAACCCCTTCCAACTTTTTTGGCTTTACTCTGCATTTTTCTACTCTAGGCAACACAGCACTGACCTATGCTTGTGCCGGAGGGTTTTTGGACGTGGTAGGGGTCTTGCTGAAGGAAGGTGCCAATATTGAGGACCACAACGAGAACGGACACACACCCTTGATGGAGGCGGCGAGTGCCGGACACGTGGATGTAGCGCGCGTGCTTTTGGAGTTTGGAGCAGGCATCAACACTCATTCCAACGAGTTCAAGGAGAGCGCTTTGACTCTGGCCTGCTACAAAGGTATCGTTCGCATGCTTGAAACATACACACACACACACACACACACACACAATTGTGTGTGTTCTTGTGATAATGCTGACGTCTTCTATAGGGCACCTGGACATGGTTCGATTCCTGTTGGAAGCCGGAGCTGACCAGGAGCACAAGACAGACGAGATGCACACAGCCCTCATGGAGGCGTGCATGGTGAGTGTCACTCACACACACACAAACGATTGGCAGAATGGATGATTTGTCCCATGAACATGCCTCGCTCCAACACCTCTGCCCTTCCCTCTGGGCTCAGGACGGCCACGTGGAGGTGGCGCGCCTCCTGCTCGACAGCGGTGCTCAGGTCAACATGCCGGCCGACTCGTTCGAGTCGCCCCTGACTCTGGCGGCCTGCGGCGGCCACGTAGAGCTGGCCGCGCTGCTGATCGAGCGAGGGGCCAACCTGGAGGAAGTGAACGACGAAGGCTACACCCCGCTGATGGAGGCCGCCAGGGAGGGGCACGAGGAGATGGTGGCTCTGCTGCTGGCTCAAGGTAGGCGGATAAGGGAAAGGTGTGGGACCGGATGGAGCAGGAGGTAGGAAAAAGGGATTCGGATACATTTGAATCTGCTGACGTTTACTGGCCATGTATGTTTTCCAGGTGCCAATATCAACTCCCAGACAGAGGAGACACAGGAG
Organism: Galaxias rostratus; assembly: GCA_036024795.1. Lineage (NCBI taxonomy): Eukaryota > Metazoa > Chordata > Actinopteri > Galaxiiformes > Galaxiidae > Galaxias > Galaxias rostratus. The sequence goes on along the minus strand of JAVQJS010056960.1, from coordinate 16,660 downwards.
ACTGCCCTGACCCTGGCCTGCTGTGGAGGATTCCTAGAGGTAAACCCTACACTATTTCCTGTTAGTAATTGTTTGGCATAATATACCTAAACTGTGGGGGGAAAACTGTCAATTGAGGGGTATTTCCTCATGTGTACACGCCTCCACTTTCCAAGGTGGCAGACTTCCTAATTAAAGCTGGAGCGGACATAGAGCTGGGCTGCTCTACTCCACTCATGGAGGCAGCGCAGGAGGGACACCTAGAGCTGGTCAAGTACTTACTGGCTGCAGGTAAGGCACACCATGTAGAACTAAGCACTTACAAACCCACCACCGGGTGTGACAGCGTACTACATCTGTGTCTGGTTTCCCCCAGGAGCCAACGTGCATGCTACCACGGCAACGGGTGACACAGCCCTGACGTACGCCTGTGAGAACGGACACACTGACGTTGGAGATGTGTTACTCCAGACGGGCGCTGACCTGGTGAGCCTTTGAACTCCTCACCCCGCCCGGTTGACCTTTATGCCTCTAAACCATAAATTAGGCAACTAAGATATTTTGGGGGGGAAATTGTTTGAATACCTGGTTCCCAGGATTTCCTAGACTAAACTATATTGTCTGGGTTGGACGTTTTTTTTTGTCAAACTGTTCCCTATTAATAGTTATGGTTGTTTGTTGTTTGTCATGTAGGAGCATGAGTCAGAGGGAGGCAGGACTCCACTGATGAAAGCAGCCAGGGCAGGACACCTCTGTACTGTCCATTTCCTCATCAGCAAAGGTACAATGCACACACAAGCATAGCAGAGGCTTAAAACAAACCGTCACCAACACACCACTTCACTTTTCACACAAGCACAGTATTGTTCGGTCATGCCTCACAACGTGGTTATTGCTGTTCTGGAATTCGCAAGCCGCTATATACCCACCACCTCCATCTACCTATACATCTCACTGTGTTCTCTCCTCCAGGTGCAAACGTCAACCGTGCAACTGTTAACAACGACCACACCGTGGTGTCATTGGCCTGCGCAGGCGGCCACCTGGCCGTAGTTGAGCTTCTATTGGCCCACGGGGCTGACCCCACCCACAGACTCAAAGTAAGCTATTCTGAATAGCAGGTGCACATACAGCTGAGACGTATTAGAAAAAATCCTAAAGGCCCCTTCCTACATTTTCGTCATTGTCCTAAATTAACTTAAATCTGTACCGAATAAGCAAGAAAATTCTTGGAGGATTGTCTGGCTCCCATAGTATCTCCTGTTCGTAATAGAATGTGGGTTATTGATATAATTATGATATCCTTCTTCAGGATGGGTCCACCATGTTGATTGAGGCAGCGAAAGGCGGCCACACCATCGTCGTCTCCTATCTCCTCGACTACCCCAACAACATTCTCACTGTGCCGGCTCCAGACATGGCGCAGCTCACTCCTCCCTCCCATGACCAGTCTCAGGTATCAATGCATCAACAGCACCAGGCTCAAGACAATATAAATCATTTTAGTGTATATTTAACCTGTGAATAGTTCCAAAGACATTGAAACACAATCCTGGCATTGTTACAGTGTGCTCCGTATTGTTTCCTACCTACCTCCAGGCACCCAGGGTTCCCTTCCAGGCTCTGGCCATGGTGGTGCCTCCCCAGGAACCAGACAGGACCCCCTCCTCCATGAGCACCCCTCCACCCGTCAACAACAAAGGTACTTACACACACACACACACACACACACACACACACACATACCTTGACGGGCTGATACACGACATAGTTTAGAACGGTATCGGTGCTCTTAAATATACAGGATATATTGAGTTCTTTCTTAACTAATTTGTGTTCTCTCTCTGTCTTTTTATTTTTATTTTTAGGGGCTTCCAAACAGAGAGGGAGCCCCCACCAGGCCAGTCCAGTCACTGTGGTCCCGGGCCCAGGCCCAGAGCCTGACCTTCTGCCTCCCTTCCACCCCTACCAGCCACTAGAGTGCATCGTGGAGGAGACCGAGGGCAAACTCAATGAGCTGGGACAGAGGTCAGTGTCCACGCCTGGGTAGGGACCTTTAAGACCTATCAGCTTTTCCCTTAAGACTCACAATCCAGTGGAAACCCTCAGCGGTTTGATATTTTTCTGTTGTGACAGGCGCTGAACGCGTTTATTTGATGTTATGTATTGGTGGTTATTTGTTGAATTGTAGGATCAGTGCGATAGAGAAGGCCCAGCTGCAGTCCCTGGAGTTAATCCAAGGGGAGCCGCTCACCAAAGATAAAATAGAAGAACTGAAGAAGAGCAGAGAGGAGCAGGTGAACTAGATGTTTACTTTTGGAATGTGTTCTGTAGTAGATCAGTAGTGCATGCTGATAACACGCTCTCATTACTACTGGATTGAGTGGGTGGTATTATCAGGAGAGTAAATTCATCTGATCAAATAAAATGTTTGCTATTGATTTTAATTGTTTACTTCCAGGTCCAGAAGAAGAAGAAGATATTGAAGGAGCTACAGAAAGTGGAGCGACAGCTTCAGCTGAAGACCCAGCAGCAGTTCACCAAAGAATACATGGAGGCTAAAGGCCTAAAGGTGAGCAGTGAGGCCAGCCCAACACAGAAGGCTTACAGATGTGGCTTAAGTTTAGAATGAATGAGGGCTAATTTGCTGTCTCAGTCTATGTAAGAACAGAGAATGCTCTTCAATGTGAACTCTCTTTCCCAGGATGACCCGGGGCAGGAGGGCCAGGCGGCAGGGGAGGCGGAGCTTCCCGGCAGCCCTCCCCTGCCTTCAAACATTGCCGCCGTGGCGCCGGGAAAGGGAGAGGTTAACCGTGACGATCAGGTTGAGGAGGGCCAGCCACACTCGCCCGCTGTGGAAGAAGATGAGGGCGTGGAGGACGGTGAAGATGAAGAGGAGGTCGAAGAGAAAGAGGAGTCGGACTACTCCAAACTGCCTCAAGTGGACGCCATTCTCAACCGAGAGGTTCAGCGTCAGCAGCAGCCCCCGTCCCCTCCTCCCCCTTCACCCCCGCAGACGTGCCTGCCCAGTCCTCCGTCCCCTTCCCTTTCCTCCTTCCAGGCTAGCTTCCCGCCTATCAGCTTTCACCCCATACAGCCCCAAACCCCCACCAACCAGAAGCAGCAATCGACAGACTTCAGCAACCCAGCTAACTACCCCTGCCCTGGGCCGTGCCCCTGTTCTGGCCCCTGCAGCACCACCCCAGAGCTGCAGAGGGCGCTGTTGGAGCAGCAGATGGCAACCCTGGGAGGACCGGGGCTGCTGACCACGCAGCCCATTCATCATCAACAGCAACATCAGCCCTGCCCTCCGCCGGCCCCTCCCAGCCCCGACGGGCTCATGGTGGCTACGCCCGCACAGACTCTCTGGACCTGCACCGACACACTGGACGACATCATGGCAGGTAGGTGGAGGGGTTGACACTGCTGCCAGGGGGCAAGGGCTGAAACGCGTTGTACCCGTTGCTCATGTTCTCCGCCTGTCCACAGCAGTGAGCAGCAGAGTTCCCATGCTGACCCCGTCCCCTCAACCCTCTAACCTGATGCCGGACTATGCAGAGACCCCTCCGTCCATGCTGACCCTCTACCCCTCGGTGGACGTGGACGCACACGTAGGTTTCAACCGCCGCGTGGAGTTAGTGCAGCTGCGTTAATACCGAGTCTAGACACAACCCCTTTACTGTTCCTTACTTTTGTCGGGGTGTGCTTTTTCTCACAGACTGAAAGCAACCACGACACGGCTCTGACTCTGGCATGCGCCGGGGGACACGAGGAGCTGGTCTCTGTTCTCATTGGCCGAGGAGCCAACATAGAACACAGGGACAAGAAGGGTAAGAAATCAAACCCACCCTAACTGCACACGTCCCGCTTTTTGAAGTGCTGTATAGTAGTTTGAACTGTTTCTCTCTATCTAGAATCAATATACTCCTTTCTCCCTGTACTTTTTACCTCTCCCAGGATTTACCCCCCTCATCTTGGCTGCAACGGCGGGGCACGTGGGCGTTGTGGAGATTCTATTGGATAAAGGCGGAGACATCGAGGCCCAATCAGAGCGTACTAAAGACACACCTCTGTCTCTGGCCTGCTCTGGTGGAAGACAGGAGGTGTTTATCTCATCTTTTATAATTCCGTTGAATAAAAAAAATAAAAAAAACCTGAACCTTCAATGGGTCAAAATATATAATTATATATTTATATATATATATATTTATATAAATATATCTAATTGCCTGCCACTCTATCAGAATTATTTAGGGCAGTTAGTCCCTCTACTTCAAATGATGCCAAGAGTCCAGAGCCCTCATATCATGCTATGCTTAAAGTACTGGCACAAAAACCACCTCTCCTTATAGCCGATAATTTGAAACCTACAGGTGTTTTGAACAGGTGGGGAGTATTGTTGCTTATGATTTGTTTGTGTGCATGTGTGTAGGTGGTGGAATTGCTGCTTCTGCGGGGAGCCAATAAGGAACATCGTAATGTGTCAGACTACACTCCCCTGAGTCTGGCTGCCTCAGGAGGATATGTCAACATCATAAAGATCCTTCTCAACGCTGGAGCCGAGATCAACTCCAGGCATGTAGCGGGAGGACACACACATGCTGCTTTTAATAAAAATATAAAAGAAAGTGCTCTGCTTTTGTCATGCAAATCTCCCCTCCAAATAATCTCAACGTCCTTCTCCTCCCTTACCTTTCCGTAGGACTGGGAGTAAGCTGGGCATCTCTCCCCTCATGTTGGCTGCCATGAATGGCCACGTTCCTGCCGTCAAGCTCCTATTGGACATGGGCTCCGACATCAACGCTCAGATCGAGACCAACCGGAACACGGCGCTGACCCTGGCCTGCTTCCAGGGTCGAGCCGAGGTGGTCAGCCTCCTGCTGGACCGCAGGGCCAACGTGGAGCACCGCGCCAAGGTGTATACGATGCTTAGTTGAACTGTTTTAGTTTTTGTGCAAAAAAACAAATATCTGTTGTAAGCTTTGATTCTGCTGTAGGGTGAACTGAGCCCGTCGGATGAAATTGATAACCTTTGGGGAAGCACAGAAACCACTGGGGTGCTCTCCAAATAGAAGGCCATAGAATTAGAATCATCCCAGTCGTCATCACAGTGTGTGAGCCTCTGTCTAATCATGTTTACCGTTTGTCTGTTTCAGACGGGCCTGACTCCCCTGATGGAGGCTGCTTCAGGTGGCTATGCTGAGGTGGGCCGCGTCCTACTGGATAAAAGTGCGGACGTCAACGCCCCCCCTGTGCCCTCCTCTCGAGACACCGCCCTCACCATCGCGGCTGACAAAGGACACTACAAGTTTTGTGAGCTCCTCATAAACAGGTAATGCATTTCAACCGTCTAACTTTTGCCTTCATGTACTTGAAAGCGCTGGCCAATGTTGGTGTTAGACACATACACTTATTCAACCTAGGCCAAAGGAGAGTTTTTCTTGCAATGCTGTTTCCCACTGTCAATCTTCTTCACTGGTATTTTTCTTCTTCTTTGGCTTCTTTTTCTCTTTAGAGGTGCCCATATTGACGTGAGGAATAAGAAAGGAAACACTCCTCTGTGGCTGGCGGCTAATGGCGGCCATTTCGACGTGGTGCAACTGTTGGTACAGGCAGGTGCTGAGGTCGACGCGGCTGACAACCGCAAGATCACACCATTAATGGCTGCCTTTAGAAAGGTGTGATGTGGTAGAAATGAGCACGCACTAACTACGTGCATTTATACATACACACACACACACACACACACACACAGTCTTGATGGTAGTGGTTGTAGCCTGGTTCCTAAAACCTTACATTGACCTCAGATGTATGTATGTATTTCCAGGGTCACGTGAAAGTGGTTCAGTACATGGTGAAAGAGGTCAACCAGTTTCCCTCTGATATCGAGTGTATGAGATACATCGCTACTATTGCTGATAAGGTATGACTAGATTTAATCTGATCACAACCCTCAGTCTGCTCTTGCTGCTCCTAATAAGATAGAAACACTTCAGGTTCCTTTTAGACTTCATGCTGGTTTGTAATTAAGAAAGCTTGTAATAACACTATCTGGTTCCTGTTTGCCCAATAAATATACACCTTACTGCTTGTCCAGGACCTTTTGAAGAAGTGCCACCAGTGCATGGAGACTATTGTGAAGGCTAAAGACCAACAAGCAGCTGAAGCAAACAAGAATGCTAGCATCCTGCTTAAAGAGCTGGACTTGGAGAAGGTGAGTGATATTTTAGCTTATATTCATTTTGTTTCACAGAATTGAGCAGGAAATAAGTGAGCCAACGGAAAATAAATCCCAAAATGTAAACTGATGACCAAATTATAACTATTATGGTTTCTCTCTTATATTTGTGTTCTCAACCTTTCTCTTTTCTACACTCTCAGTCTCTAGAGGAGAGCAAGAAGCAAGCCCTGGCTGCCAAGAGAGAGAAAAGGAAGGAAAAGAGAAAGAAGAAGAAAGAGGAGCAGAAAAAGAAGCAGGATGAAGGGGAGGAGGAAGATGAGGAAGAAGAGGAGGAGGAGGAGGATGACGCCAAGGACAAAGACAATTCTGGATCCAAACAACAGGACCCAGAGCTCTCTGAGGGTGAGGAGGGACTCCTTAAGGCCTGTCCAATACTTATTTTCTTCAAACCTCTTTGAATGAACGATAGCCTCTAGATGGATTTCCATCCCTATTGACCACCCTTCCCCAAATGCTCCAGCTATAATGTGTGTCACATTGTATTTGTAACAACCTATTCTTTCCTATTAGAAGTTGAGGTTCCCATCGAGCCGCCTAGCGCCACCACTACAACCACCATCGGCATCTCTGCCACCTCGCCCACCTTCACCAACGCCTACGGCAAGAAACGCACGGCCACCATCACCACACCGAGCGCCAGCCGCAAGAACAGGAAGAACAAGACCCGGGATCCAGCGGTCAGCGAGCCAATCATATTACAGGATCCACAGGTGGCACTTGCTCAGCAGAAAGTGAGTAAAATATTGAGCATCTGTTGTGTGATCCATTTTGATTTGCTCAAAGTTTAAAGATCAATGTCATACTTCTGGGGTGAAAAACACCCGTTGACAAGATCCAGATTAAAGATAGAAATTCCCCTCCCAGGCTGACAAGAACAAGATCCATGGTGAGCCTCGTGGAGGAAGGGTCCCGGGCGGCAACAGTGACTCTGACAATCAGGACAGCGGGGACTGCACCAGTGAGACTGGCAGCAGCGGAGGCAAGAGCCAGGACCTGAACTACCTCCCCGACCTCATTCCTCCGCCGCACGCCTCCTCCTCCTCCTCCATCTCGTCCCCTGGCCAGTCCGGGCACGGCCACAGTCACACGGGACCCGAGAGGAGGCCGAGAGACGAGAAAATCCCCCCGCCCGTCTCCAAACCACACCACAAGTACGTCAGGGTGCCCGGGAGTTCGGCCCACATGTTTGTAGAAGCGTGGTGCTTTCTGAAGTCCAAAGCGTTCATAAATTACCTCTAAAACTGAAAACACAAAAACAATTTCTAGGTCTGTGCTTAGATACATTTTGAATGTTTCCTCTTTTTCATTCAGAGTTCATGACAGCCTGAATGATCATCCACTGACCTCCTTGAAGACCATCTCTCTCCCAGTCTCTTCTTCGAACAACAAGAGCCTCACCAGTCCCAAGAGGGGCCAGAAGAGGGGCGAGGAGGGTTGGAAAGAGGTCGTCCGCAGGTAGGGGGTTTGCTTACAGTACTTTGTCTCAAATAGGCATTTACATCTATGGTTTAACTTGAAACTAGAACCATCAGTAAAGACTTTGTTTTACGTATAAGTCATATCCACATTTGTCTTACTTAGGTTACCTGTGCTTACCACAGTGAGGTTCAAATTCTAAGTCTACATTTGCATGAAACTCTCTAAATCTGTCGATTGCGATTTATTTGTATGTGTGTGACAGATCCAAGAAGCTGTCTGTACCGGCATCTGTGGTGTCAAAGATCATGGGGCGAGGTGGCTGTAACATCACTGCCATCCAGGACGTTACAGGAGCACACATCGATGTGGACAAACAGAAAGACAAGAACGGAGAGAGGATGATCACCATCAGGTAATACTAACACAGACAATCCGCATTTACCTCCGACAACAACAAAACATTTATATAAAGTATAATAACATTTTGGTAAAAGGATATCTTTGTATTGATTTTAAAACATACACAGAATTTATATATGAATTGGACTACAGCATTTGTGCCGTTTCTCTATCGCCTCTTCATCGTTCTGCTCTCATCTTACTCTCTCCGTACAGAGGTGGAACGGAGTCTACTCGCCAAGCAGTTCAGCTGATCAATTCTCTGATCCAGGACCCAGCCAAAGAGCTGGAAGACCTCTTACCCAGAAGCCACATCAGAGCGGTGGGCAGCACCTCCACTAAGCTGGGCTCCACCTATACCACGTCCACTGGCGCTACCAACACCACTGCTGGCCATACAGCTAAGGTGACTAGATATTTAAAGATACACCTTCAATGGTCCTAAATGGTGTTGTTAGAAAAAAAAAATGTTTCCTGGAAGAAACGGTGCCTGAACAACGATGATGTTTTCTTTTATTTCTAGGGTCTGGGGTCGGTGATCCCATCCTCAACAGTCTCCTTCCACTCCTCTGCCTCTTCTTCCTCCTCGTCCTCTGCCAAATCAGGGAAGAGCCTGTCCCCTGGGGTGCGCCCGCCCTTTGTGCCCCTGCCGCTGGCCTACACCAACCCCCACCTGGCCCTGCTGGCTGCCCAGACAATGCACCAGATCCGACATCCCCGGCTCCCCATGGCTCAGTTTGGGGGCACCTTTACAGCGGCTCCGCCCAGTACCTGGGGCCCGTTCCCAGTGCGGCCTGTGAGCCCTGGAAGTGCTAACGGCTCCCCCAAACACAACGGCAACCCGGGCGGGCTCTCGAATCCCCGCGCTTCGCACGGACCTGCTGGGAGTGCCTCTTCGCTCTCTGCCTCGCAAGCAAGCACCCCCTCCTCCGTGACCTCTTCAAACACCACCCCTACTTCCAAGCCCCCTACCTCGCTCCCTCTCCACACACCCTCCTCAACCAGAAAACAGCTCTTCTCGGAACCAAAGACGCCCACTAGCAACACTGCCGCTGCCTCTGCCCAGGCCAACTCCGCTCCGCTGCCCTCTTCTTCATCACCTTCCTCTCCCCCGGCACCCATCGCTCCGCCCTCCCAGCTCCACCATCGTCCCGTCTCCAAACCCACGGAGCCCACAGCCACCCCCACCAGAGAGAAGCCTTCTTCAGAGCCCAAACCAGGGCCTGTAACAGGAGGAGCCTCTGAGGGTTCGGCTCCGTCTGCCGCCATGCATTTCTCTGCACCCCAGCAGTCACTGCCACCCTCCCAGTCAGACAACCAGAGACCTCTGCCGCTCCTCCCCTTCCCGCCCAGCTCCGCACCCAGCCCTCCCTCGGCTGTGGCCCAACCTACCTGCACCTCCCGTCCCCCGCCAACAGGGGGCAACGTGTCCTCACATAGCATCACTGGTGTGACCTTAGCGCAGGGCCACTATCCCCCCACTGCTCCTGCTGTGGCTAGCCCAGCAGTTGCCCCCAACAGAGGCATGCATCCCCCGCCAGGCCACTTTTACTCTCCGCTGACGTCCACCACTAACCCCCAGGAACAAACTCAGTCTGTGTATGCACAGTCCACTGGCGCATCGCAGCAAGAGTCTCTGCTCAAACAACAACAACAACAACAAACTCATCTGAACTCGCAACAACAACAACAGCAGCAGCAGCAACAACAACAACAGCAGCAGCAGCAGCAGCAGCAGCAACAACAACAACAGCAGCAGCAATTACAGCCAGGCTTGGCTTCTAACACCTCTACCCCTCCCTCTTCGCTTCACCTGCCCCCCTCCCTTGGCAAAAGCCTGATGAATGGATCACCAATGCCCCCTCAACACCTGGCAGCGGTCAAACAGGCCCACAACTATGGACAGCCCCATTCCCTCTTCAACCCCTTCGGCAGTATGTTTGATACCAACCAGGTGGCTAACAACCAGGTTTGGGGGGCTTGCCACTTGCCCTCTCGCACTCCACCAGACCAGGCCTATGGTGGCCCACCCACGGCCTACCTGGGAGTGGGGAGCCTGGGCCAGATGGAAGGAGTGATGGGTCCCCCTCCTCTAGACAACAGCTCCAAGGCCCCAGGATATCGCTGTCCCTCTCAGCGGGTGATTAACAGCCCAGTTGGTAAGAAATCAGTCTGACCTGCCTGCCTTTGCTTGTCGTTGAGCTGCATTTTCTGTTCATTTGTTTTCTATTTGACTGTCATGCCATTGTGCTTGCAGGGATGCACCCTCTGGAGGTGACCTCGGCCAGCTTGTCCATGTCCTCGTCAGGGGCTTTGAGTGGCTACCTGCAGGGGCACCCCCCTGTTGGTACACCGGCCTTCAGCAGGCAACATTTCTCCCCACATCCCTGGAACAACAACTGTAAGTTTGACTAGGGGCTCTGTCAATACTGTGCGAAGCCTTTTTCTCTGTTAGGCTGCATGCTAAATTAACGACTGTCCTCCCCAGGTGAGTCCAGCGTACCTTCTGTGTCCTCCTGTGGCCCCTCCCCACTCTGTGCGCCTGTGGCAACGGCAACTGCTCTGGTTCAATCAAAGCCTAGCATGGCTGTTGGTAACCACAGCAACCACCACCACCATCACCACCAGCAGCAGCAGCAACAGCAGCATCAGCATCATCAAGACCGCAAGGTTCCTCCGCCCATTGGCACGGAGCGACTGGCACGGATACGGCAGACGGGCACAGTGAACCATGCCATGTTCAACACGGGGTACACTTCCAGTGCTGGACAGGGTGGCATCTGGTCGTTTGGAGTAGGCAGCACTTCAGGTAAGGGAACTTGGATGGCTGGATAGAGACATAACAAAAAGGGATCGATGTGTAAATATACGAGAGTTGACTTGTCATTTTTACCGCTTGCTACTGTGGATAGAAGTTACAAATGCCACAAATGTACACACTAATATGGGTTTGAAAACCTTTTGCAAAACATACAAAAATTACCAACTTTGTTTTGCCGATGGCTCCTTACTTTTTTAGTTATCGCAAATTTGACTTTGACCTTGCAATCATGACTGCCTAAAGCCCACTGCATGTTAGTTAATCATTTGTATGTAAAGACTTTATTTTTCTCATGTGTTGGCTGTAGAAGGGACTGCATGGTATTGTGTCTGCGTTTGCTGACTAACTAACCAGTGCCTGCCTGGTCTCAGTCCACCCCTCCTCTTACCCTCCTCCCCCTCCAGAAGCCCTGTCCGGCTGGTCCCAGTCCCTGATGGGGGCCCACCTGATGCCCCAGGCCCAGCCGCACCATCTCCAGCTCCAACCGCAGGCTGCGCCCTCAGCCTTCTCCCAGCACCAGGCCCTGGAAAGAGATGACAGTGGAATAGTGGCTCCATCCAATGCCTTCCATCAGACACACAGCCAAACCAACGCCCACACTCCACATCAGAGCCAACATCAAGCAATGCCCTCAAACTTCATGGATTTCTCCAAGGTAAATGAGTCATGTTCAGCCCTTTGCCCCATGGGCTGCTGTTGGCACGGTTTGTAATAGAATTTCCAGAAAAAAAACATTGTAAGACACGGTAAATAAGGATTTGTTCAGAATTATACCTGTCTACGTGTATTCTTTTCCTGTAGGGTTTGCCTATGTCTTTGTATGGTGGTGCGATGCTCCCTCCTCACCCACCTATGGGGGATGGCCCTGGGGGTCCTGTGTTCAATGGTTTGCATGCTTCAGGGGACCCAGCCTGGAACCCATTGCTGAAAGTGGCTACTGACAGCTCAGACCCACAGCAGGTTTGTTAGGAGGGAGTTTTGTGTTTGTACAGAAGTGCGCCACATTTCTGACGTTTCATATTTCCTAAAACAATGTCAACATTTTAATCTGGTTCTAGGTGTGGCCGGGAACATGGGCTCCTCATGTTGGCAATATTCACATGAACCACGTCAACTAAGATGCCCATAGCTGACCCGTGCTGGAGATTCTTATGGGACCTGTGTGACCAGGGGAAGCATCTGAAGTTCCTGATATTATTGCATAGATTATATACACAGATATTAACCAAGGGAGTGTCCCGAGCCAGGGAGAGCGCGCAAGATAGGGGACACCATTTTGTTGTGCCTAACTAAACAAGAGGAAGTGGGTGTTTGTGTGGTTTTTTTGGGGTTACGAGGAGTAAAATTTTCCCATTTGTCTGTTGGAACGCCCAGTGACTACCTGTCCAACAGGAGTTAATCTGTACATCTGCCTAGCATAGACCCCCTCCCCATTCAGGAGTTTTTTGGTATGGACCTTACAGGATCTATCTATCCTCAGTACTGTTGCTACCTAACCTAATTACCTGCCCCAATTAGGACATGAAAACATAAGAGAAACTTACTAGAGTGATAAGCTTAAGTACATGTATAATTATTGTTTACAAAGAGAAGGGGGGGTTAAAATGAAAGAAAAACGTCATGTCCTATAGTGGCTCTACTTTACGTAGCCTGTATTAATGTGAAATATCAACCTTAATATTCAATAAAAGATGGAACTGTTGGAAATGTTTCCGAGCAACATTTTTGGATTTTTTTTTAGGGTGGTTTCATGCTCTCGGACCAAATTGCTTCTGTTTTTATTAGAATGGGTCACGCGCTAACTACGCCTGGCCTGTGCATTAACCATTAAGTATATTGTTTTACGTAATACGAAACACCGATCCAATATCTGCATTTACATTCTCAGAACAGTTAAGGGATCTGCCCAGAACGTCCGCAGTTCAAGCTCGACTCTGTTGTCACTTTAGACACAAGCTCCAAATATACGCAAAGCCTCTGACAAATCTGAATTTGGTCAACCCATGAGTAAAATGTATTCTGGTTTTAATTTTTCTAAAAGTTAATCATTCGAGAAATTAAGATACAACATGGACCCAGCAACTTCAGACCACATTATCTGGTTGTTATAGTTTTTCAGTTGGTATGCTTGCATAGTTTGGGAGGAGCCTGAGGTGACATTTTTTTAAAGGGAGGTTGTTTATGCCGTCCACGCCTCCAAGGTAAAGTTGACAAACAGTACCGCGTGCCCGAAACAACGCGACCGAAGATTTAAATACTTAATTGTAAAGACATTTTGTGTTAACCACAATGTCAACCAACAATCACTTCAGCAATAGTTGTCCCATTCCAGGCCGTGTTGACCATTCGGACGTCTTGTCTCATGCACTTGCCGATTCATACTGCCAAACGCCTGAAGAAACCCTTTTCTCCACCACACCTGGAGGTAAAAACAGAATCCCTCTATATCAACGAAATATTCAGTTACAAGTTAGACCTATAACACTAACCACGACACCGCAAGACAGTTAAGTTTAAATTTTTGAATGCTTTGAGTATGAAGAGTAGTTACTTGTAACATATTCCAAAATATATTAACAAGTTTGTGATTGGGAGGAGAGGCGCCTGAAGCCATGTACAATTCCCGAAACGGATAAACTAACTAACTACAACTAAAGTTGTAATTTGAAGCCCCTTGTTACCAACATTATACGCAACCTCACCTTGTCGACTTAACAGTGTATCTTTCTGGTTTTACCTTTTATTGCATGGTCAAAGTGAAACTTCTGTTATTTTCATTTCTCTTTCGTTTTGTTCAGACATTACAACCTGAAGCATATTGGAATTACTTAACAAGAGGATGGGACTTTTCTTAAAAGAAGGACCGCATTAAAAACCCATGTAGTTTGTCTACAGATTACATTTAAGAGATTACGTTAGATTAAACAGAACAATTGTATGATGGCCCTGGCGGGCAAATGTATTTTAAGTTAGTATTTTGTAATTGGAATTAGGGTATGAGCTGAACCTGCTCTTCTCCATGCCCCGTTTCATTGTTTAAATCCAAATGTCTATAGGTACTAAGATCATCTACGACAGAAAGTTCCTGTTGGAGTGTTGGAACTCTCCTGTTTCTCGCACACCACCCTGCTGCTTACCAAACATCCCAGGTGTAACCATACCAACCAGGGCAGCAAATGGCAAACTCAAAGAGATGAATGAGGTTTGCAAGGAGGCCTCAGGTAAGAAAACGACTTGTACATACACTGCAGCCCACACAAACAAATGTGAGGAAGTTGACCAAGATCAGAACAAACCATAAATATGTAATTGCATTAATAGTTGTCTTAACTCAAAAGCTAGCCACCCATTTCCCCTAATTTTCTCTTGTGGTTCCTTTTTCTCTCTATGCTTTTGCAGGTAAATACACCGTCAGGAAGTTTATTCTCTCATTTTGAATGAACCACACTATAATGGAGTTTACTTTAGTAGACGGCAGTTTTGTGTGCCTATTTTTAATGATCAGTTTCGATATGTGTTTGGTTATAAGTCAAATTATGATGTGCCTCAATTTTGTTTGTGGCGTGATAATAGTTTTAACTGTTTAAAAAAAAAAAAAGTTTTAAAAAGTACAGATGGGGGGGAGATGGACAGTGAGAATTGGAGTGCAAAAATATTAGTTTTAACTGTTTTATAGTTAATAGTTTTAGTTTAAGACCAGTTTTTGTGTTTTAACGTAGACATAAAGTATCTTTATTTAAAGATACCGATCTTGTGTCTTTATGTACTGTGATTTACATTGCTTCAAAACCCCCAAAAAAGTCTCCTTGAAATAAAAAGTAAATAATGTACGCTGTCCAAATATTCCCTATCTTGCGTGGGCTGGTCTGGTGACTAAAGCACATGCTCTAAAGTTTTTTTCTGGCATGAGCAGCCAAGTTTATACATTCAAATGAATCTGGCCATTATTGTAGTACTTTTTTGTCTTCCTTTGAGCATTATTTGGTTAACCACAAGTAAAAGGTTTAGCTGCACTTTTATTTGTCATCACAGTCCCATGTCGTTGCTAACTATGCTCCTTTGATTTGAACTTCCGCAGCTCCTGATGATCAGTTCCAGATAGACATCTGAGCCTGCCAATCCACGGAATTTCTTTGGCGCTGGAACTTGTGTTGACTTTGGCAGTTAGAACAACTCTTTTGTTTTCAATGTCACAACAATGACTGTCTGATTGAAAGTCTAATGATTGTAGAAGGGATTCATTAATATTCTCAGATGAGAAATTCTATCCAAATACAAGACAAGGGCTGAACAAGTGATATGAAACTACTAGTTTTACATTGCTCACTTACATTACTCACTCTTAAATTCCACCACTTGCAATTTTTTGATTAAAAGAAACGTGCATTGAATACCGGCATTTGTAATGATTGGATTAAGAATGAGGAAAGTAAGGTGAGCTAATTCTGGTTTTCAACAACTAAAATAGTTGACCCGAGTGTACAGGCGGGTCACAATGGCAGGTCCAGTAGGCTATGCCGTGGAAGGGAACAACTCTGGAGAATGTGTTTTTTATTTATGTCATCGGTTCTATTTTATTGTGTGTTTGTGTGCAACTAACATAAAGATTCATTTTTAATGAGGCTATATAATGTTGTATTGTAATAGTAGATGTTTTCACGTGGTTAATTAAAAATGCAAATTACTTCTCATTAGTTTGAGTCAACCTAGGTGGAAATAAAAACTATAAGCATTTACCTTCAGAGCAATTGATGTACCACCTATATCATAGGCATTACAGTGCCCCTTCAACAGGGCTTGGAAGCCACATGCATGGATCAGCTTGCTTCGATCACCTTTTACCATAGTTTCCTCATGATTTCCCACATTGAAAAATCTAATGTAAAATTGCATGGTGTTTGAGTCACAGTAACATTTTGTAACAAATAAACAACAACCAATACTTGTTCAATTGAATTGAGATATAAAGTAACAGTTGATTTTGGATCCTATTTACAGAAAAGTTTGGTATTAATGATGATTCATTGCATTTTGGCTCTTTGCTAGACATCCAAAGCGCCATTACACTATTCGGAGACCAATTGATACCACAGAACGAACAACAAATAGACCGACAGCTATCAAACACAACACTCAGTCTGTACGATACCACGGCAGCCAATTTGCACGAGACTATCTCAACACATTTTCACACACATAAGACACACGGACCGACACTGTTGTCGGGGCGCTGGTAGGAGGATGTAGCATGTTTTTTATGATGATTGGAAGAAACCCACTCAGACACGTGGAGAACATGCAAAGTCCACACAGAAAGGCTCTTGGCTGAGGTGGAGTTTGATAACAGTCTTAACCACTGAGCCTCCGTGCTGCTCGCACATGCATATGGGTTTGCTTCTTCTGTTTCCAGATTTGAATAAGATGGGGGTAGGGGTTTGGGGGTGGAGGAGGTTAGACAGGTAAGGGGGGGGGGGTGCAAGGTTGTGGAGTGCTTTGTAGTTGAGCAGAAGTTTTTGAAGTTGATCCTGTATTTGATAGGGAGCCAATGGAGGTCTTGAAGGACTGGGGTGGTGTGGTCATAGTGGCGGGTTGAGGTGAGCATGCGGGCGGCCGAGTTCTGAACATATTGCAGTTTATTGATGGTGGTGTTTGATGAGCTGTAAAGAATGCTATTGCAGTAGTTGTTGTGTATTTCAGTGGTCCTAATCTAATACACTTACCCCGTGTAGTTGCAGGAATATGAAGAGTCAATGTTTTTAGCTTGGAAGAAGTAACTTTATTCCGACATACAAGACAAACAC
>JAVQJS010056954.1:0-12007 GCA_036024795.1 Galaxias rostratus | reverse complement strand
GTATCACTGACATCTCTGGGGTTTGTATCTGAGAATTTTTATTTGAGAGAGAGAGAGAGAGAGAGAGAGAGAGAGAGAGAGAGAGAGAGAGAGAGAGAGAGAGAGAGAGAATGTGCGCTTGCATGCTTGTTTGTGTGTGATGGGTGGGAGTATGCAATATTTGTATGACAGGGTGTGCGGTGTCTGTGAGTGTGTGTCCATACAGGACGTGTACATATTTGCACACACATATACATTTGCTGTGAAGATAGAGTGGCATTCACAACCGTGATTGAAGAAGTCGTTGCCCTATGAGAATACAGCAACAAAAGGCAACGCTTTATTTGTTGTGATAGACTGGTCTGTCGCTTCTTCCCAGACAGCCATGTTGTTGCTCATAAAAATTGTCCCTGCCTCTTGGCTTCCAAAGGTACCTAAAGACTATCATTCCCGCTTGATCGAGTCCCAAACATCTGAACTATTAGGTTATATCAGGGTATAAAAAGCAACTTGTATCTGAGAAAATGCAATCCTTCTTTTTCAACATCTCTGTGTTCTGTCCTTAAGTAGGCCACACGTTTTGTTGAAACGTCTGCGTGCTGTCTGTAGGTAGAGGTTTGCACAGCTACAATTCATTTTGTGCAAGTCTTGCTATCAACTTATCAGCTATTCGACAACTGTTTGTTTGTCAGCAAACATCCGCGAGTGCAAACGGACAGGGCAGCAAGTCAATATTCCCATTCCAATTGCCCACACCAGTCTCCTCCCGCTCATGAAAGGAGGCAATGGCGCCTCCGGGGAGGATAACTTGGCAGCGTGGGTGGGTGGACGGCGGGGAGGGGCTGGGATTTGTGGACACGGGCACACATTTCGTGGGAAATCTGTTCTGCGATAGGACTTTAAACACAATGCTTGAGTGTGCCTAATAGGCCGAGGTGGGCGCCAGAGTGCAGGGGCGCTTTGAAGTGCCCATCCCCCGCCATGGCCAATATTGACCAGCGCAATTGCTCACAAAACGGCCCCGAGCGCAATCAAGCAGGGCAGGTGTGATGGGTCCCCAGCGGGGTTTCCATGTGACCAAAAGCAGGCCTGTGACTGGCCGGGGGAAACCCCCACCGGGTCACGCCTCTTCCAATTGGGCCACGGATAAAGGATGGTTGGGCGAGACGGCAACGCTCGGGTCTGGCGGCCGATCCCTGAAAGATGACTGGTGTAACGAGGCCCGCCTCGGGAGCAGACGCGCAAGGGTCATTTGAAAGTATGTGCTCCTCCCGGTGCAACCCATTTCATTTCAGTGTCTTTGATTGATATCGCCCGGAAGGGCTCCGGATTGGTGGCGCCCACAGGCCCCGATCGTTGCTTTGACCTTGGTGGGAAGGCGGCTCTGTAGCGGATGTCTTAAGTGCGGGCCAAACAAAAGCACTAGCGAAGGCTGGCGGTGAGGTTTTGACCTGCATGTGAACTGATTCGGGGCGCAGCTCAATGCAGCGACGAGCCTGCCGGCGGTGTCAGAGCGTTGGGGAGAAGCTGCCTGTCTCGCTTGAATATCATTACTCGGATCTCGGAGCTGGCTGCTGCTCATCCGTCCTGCCCTTTGACAGAAACTCACTCTCCGGATCTCTCCCCGTGTCATGATTACATGGCAAAGATGCATTATGTATTACAGGAGTGAGTCATGCGTGGTATGGACTATTAGAAAAGGTCTTCAAAGTTCACATTTGGTTTTTTTTCAGACGGAGGTCACGGCAAGCCAGTGTCTCTGTCCTGACATCTGACCTCTGGCTGCTGAGCCGTGCCACCTATTTCCAGTGTAATCTGAAAGACGCTGTTCAAGGCCCCACTTGGAGCCCCCTTTGTCTCCCTGGCATCGTTTCCTGTTGTTGCCTGGTGCCCACGACCGCCTTTACTCTTTCGTCTCCGGGAGTTTATTCGAGGCCACGGAGCTATCCGCCAGCAATGCAAATATGTTTGACCATGGCGACGAGGGGAGGCGTGCAGTAATCATGACAACGCTCTGTGACGGCGAAGGTAGGGAGGATAAAAAGGTGACCCCCCCCCCCTGCCGTTTCCATTCCCTGCTATAGTCTAGCGGTGACTTATGAGCAAACGTCAAATAATTGGCCATTGCTGATACGTGTTCCTGGCGCTGGGCTGTGTCTTGCGCTAACAAGCGTACACTCTGAAAAACACACAGGCAGGCAGACGGTAATAAATGTGCATGGATGTGCACGAATTAGAGAGAGAGTTTTCATGCGCCCGTTCGCGCGCGTTGGACGCAAACTAAAATGTACAGGGAGCGTCCGCGGAGGGACCACGCAGGCGTCTTGGACGGAGTTCAACAGCCGCCTCGGCGCGGACGCACCCGGGCTTTCAGGCCTCTAATCTGTCCTCTTTGGTGGTGCTGCCCGCTCTCTGACGGCCTCAGCACAACGCCAAAAGGCTGGAGAATTCACAAGAGGGGGGAAGAAGGAGGCACTTCAAAAGGGTTCAAGATTATTTCTTCAGATCCTCACTCAGTGGGGCCTCGTCGCAAACACAGTGAGGCGATTGTCCATCCAGCCAGACTTCAGAGGCAGCGGCCGGGCCTTTTCTCCCTGAAATTAGACTTGATCTACAGTAGCGAAATACACCGGGGAGCAGAGAATGAAGGGAAAATGCAAAGCAGGCCCAGTTTTTTTGCACAGTCAAACGTGGGAGGAATCACCTCTTCCCTAAGACCAGTATTATACTTTAACGCTCCAGTACTCTTTACCATTATTATTTTGGGGGTTTTCTTTTTGTATGGACACTCACATTCAACACATTTCTTTTTCTCTTTTTTTACAAGGCCATGGCTTATTTGTTGTTGTTCATTCAGTGGTGTAAACATAACCTTAAGAAAATTAAGCACATCGGCAATATGAATCTCCACATATTTCCCCACGCTTTTGAAAACAATAACCCCATTTGAACAGGCAAAGCCGTTCAGCATTTTTAATGGGATTTTTTTGGGACGGCCGGCCTTTGTTGTAGTTCCCTGGGTCTCAATCGAGGTCACTCCTTTCTGCTGGTGTGTGCTTTCTCCCCCCCTCCTCCTCGGGGATATTTGAACCTTGGCACAGAGTCTTATCCTCAAACCTGCTGATTGTTCCTCACACAGGGTCATGGAGGGAATCACAGGAGAACGGGCCAAATTACGTTACAGCTTATTTGGAGGCCGCGGGGTTCGGCGGGGGTCTATCCATCACACGTTTGTTTTTGGAGCGCGGCAAACGGGACTTTTTTTCCCGCAAACACCGCACAGTGTCAGGTGAAGCGGGAGCCAAAATGGATGCACAGTACCAACTCACTGTGACCGTGTTGGCAGCTGACCACAAGAGAAGGAACATTTCTAGAACGGTAACGGCAGCTGCCCGTGAGTCTTTGAGGGCGGCGGGTTTTAATGACGTTATGCCTCCGAAAGACAACAGTCGGACGGCGTCGCACTAATTGGACCTTTGCTCTTAGATCCCTCTCGCCCCCTCTTTTTTCACGGGCCGTTGTTTTCGTCCTCACGCTGCAATACCAGTTGACGACGACGACTACTCGCGGTGAGCGTGATGCGATTGGAGGCTCGGCCACGGGCGTGGAAACAATAGGCACTTTCCCAGACATTGTTCACCAACCTAATCACACTGCGGTCTCTCAGCGAGAGAGGCCCCTGATTGAATTTGCATGGCTGCTTTCGTCTGGTGTCGTACTAAGCGCAATAAAGAGAGACTTTTCGAAGAGGCATAATGGCTCATGGACAACGAAGCCGTCGCCTCTGCGCCTTTTAATAATGGCGCTGGCCGCTCGACTCAACACGCCAATCGAATGAAGCAACGTCCTCCGAGTGTTTCCCGGCTCTGCTTTATCTTCCTTTCCTAACAAGTAAAGCAGGAGGGCACATGTTGTGGCGGGGACACGGTCCCGTGTGATAAAATCATCTGCACCACACCAAAGATCTACGTTGTTCGAGTAAAAACAAGAGTACAAATGCAGTCTCCAAACGTCGAACGTTTAACATCAAAGTCTACCTAAATGCCATTAGAAGCTATGCTGTGAGTCCGATTGAAATCTCGACATGTGGCCTTGTAGAGCGGTGGTCAGTCCTGGCTCCTTCCCGCGAGAGCCACACCTACTTCCTGCTTCTGTGGCTCCTTCCTGCCAGAGCCACACCTACTTCCCTCTCCTCTGGCTCCTTCCCACCAGAGCCACACCTACATCAATCTTCTGCGGCCCCAAACAAAGGCGACACGTCGTCGAGCTACTTTTCACGGTCAAAGCGACGCTGGCCAAAAATGCACAGTACACGGAGACAACGGAGGACTGTGTCTACCCGGAGGTTTTACGGGCCCTCACGTTAGCGCGAGTCAGCAACATATCCGCTTGATTATCTGATTGCGGTAACACAGCCAGCGGACACGATCGTATACCTTAATTCTATTACGAATAATAATCCTTGCACACACAATCCCGAGATACGGTCTCCACTAAGCACCGCCCCGAGACCAAAGCTAGCCACACCAACAGCTTGTTCCCACGGAAATCGCTGGGCAGGGCCTACGTCACGGGCATGGTGCGCAAGACGCAAAGCAGGCCCATTTACAACCATGATCCCCTTCATCTCAATAAAAGTTGGAATTACAGGGCGGGTGGAGGACAGAGATGGCTGCACATAAATGGAGCATGGTGGTGAAATACTGTATGGTAATGTTCTCGACGGGGCAGAGGACGAGAGAGAGAGAGAGAGAGAGAGAGAGAGAGGAAGAGAGAGAGAGAGAGAGAGAGAGACCCTCCTGAATGGGGGCTGGAAGATGTTCACACAACGCAAACGCACACAGACACAAGAACGCATTTGCATAATGTAATTACAAAACCTTACGTCTGGTTCAAGAACAATACACACTGGACGCAAACCGCACACGGCCGTACGGAGTAAACATAGATGAAACGTAGAGAGATGCTACTCCGGCACAAGACGCATGGATTGACAGCAGTACCACCGACAGCGGCACAGTACCCGGTTCCAGTCGGAGGACTGAAAGCAGCGTGTCCTCCACGGGGCACAATGACCAATAATTGCAGACGGCGCACTCCCTTTCGCAGCTCACTTGGCCCTCGTCTTGGAGAGAGCAGCCAGCTGTGGACACCTCGCCTGTGCACACCACCAACGCTGCCAACTATAGCGAGCCCTAGCTGTCACTTACAGCCAAGTAGTTAGAGAACACTAACCCTCAATCACACGCACGATGAGAAAACCAGGCAAAGGCGGGCGTTCGAGCGTGAGCGATTGCACTTCGGTGAGTGTCAGCAGACTTATACAAACTAACAGACACCGTATAAAATAAACCCGCAGCTGCATACTCACTGCTCACGCTAACACGCACAAAATAGTACACAGCAGGGCTTGCCTTTTGTGCTGACGCTATCCTATGGCCAGCTTGGGCGATGCACAGAAGACCAATACATCTCTGCGGGTGCGTCTCTCAAAAATAGCGAGGAGGACATGTGTCACAACACTGTAAGGAAAACCCTGGTGCAGGAAGCAGTGGCATGACGTCAGAACCAAAACAAAAAAGGCCTGAAGTCAGAATCCAGTGCTCAGAGCTATTGACCGAACATAAATACAGCGTTCCCAAACACGAACGTTGACATGCCGCAGGATGAGTCACTACGGGGGGCAAGGGCACGTCACCTGGGACGAGGCGGGGGGGCGGCGCTTGGCGGGTCATGCTCACCGAGGGGGTAATGTACCGTCGAGACACCGCCATGCACCCTTGCCCGGCGGGCGAGCCGTCCTCATCCCTAATTCAAGAGCGCTGACCGATACGCCCATTACAATAATCAGATGCGCACCCTTGTCAAACGGGGGGTGGGATGGGGGGCTTTGAAGCACTCTGGTGCTCCCACTGTGTCAGCACCGATCCCCTCTGCAGCACCGCCTCAAACCCCCTCCGGGACTGGAGGCACGCCGGACGCCACGGCGCCGAGCACCACCTGTCCGCCTCCCCGCGCCGGAGAGTCTCGCTTCCGCCGTTTCACAAACTCACGCAATCTCTCGTGGCGAGAGGCCCCCGCTCGGCTTTGGCTGGTCCCCCGTGGCGGTGCGGAGGCGCGGGCGTCACGGGGGACGGACAGAGCCTCCGCCTGACGGAGCCCCACAGGCCCTGACGAGTGGACAGTGGCAGTGCATTAGTGTTGATGCTAATGGCTTCCAACGGGCCTGGAGGGTCACGGCCGTTCCGATGCTCTTAATTCAACCGCAGGGATTAGTGACAGTATGGAGGAATGGCGCTTGAGCTACGGGGGGGGGGGGGGCTGTTGTTGACGCGGCAGTTGGCTACGGCTTCCGACTCCTGGCATGGAGAGACGGAGCTAAAGACGGTTCCAAAGAAAGGCTCCTGTGTCCATAGCCGTACCTCAAAATGTAGGGTTTTGTGGTGTGGCTAAAACAAAAATTTCAACAAGACAATATGTGGTAATCACCAGGTATAACCTTTTCTAGAGAATGCTATTAAGCCCATTATACATGCAGTAGTAAGAGAGACTTAAGGGATATGAGTGGTTGGACAGTGAGTCACGCGGACTCCTCCTGTCTGATTAACTCCTGTCCGTCAACCCCCTGCATGGTGTAAATTCCATCATGCTATTTTTACTCAGACAAACATTCATCCAGATCCCTCGCATACTTGATGAGCAGGAAAACCAAATAAGGTCATGGCACACAGGCATAGATGTAGGGCGGGAGGACGGGGACATGTCCCTACCAACGTCCAGGGACCACCGATTTGTCCCCACCCATCATTTCTTAGACGGCTTTCGGTAAGTCGTTTTTATCCACTCCCGCGACTCCATAAAATAATTATGTCCCCACCAATGTCTCAACCAAACCTACGCCCTTGGGTGAAGGGGAATGAGAATGGCATTTTCGACAGCCAGCCGCTGATGAAATTATTCAACATGAATTGTCGATGTCGCGGATAATTGTTTGTTACCATGGCTACGGTTTCGCATGCAGTCTGTCGGGGAGTGGATGCGGAGCCCCGTCGGGGGGTGAGAGGGGGTAGCTTTGGTGGCATCCGACGAGCACAATCCCTTCCTCCTCTCCACCAGTACAGCTCGTAGGCCTGCAGTAGGGCACCGGCTCGATCTCCATAGCTCCCAAAATAGCGATCCTTTGTTACCTTGGTTACGCCGTCAACACAGAATTTAAAGCAGTAATCCGCAGCTCACCCAGCTCTTAGAACGGGCTTTCGGGAGAAAAGGGTAGGTTATCCCCCCATTTAAATAAATTAACAAAAAGGGTCACTTTTCTATTGAAACGGTGGAGTGCATTGGCTGTCTCATTCTCCACGCACTCATTTACTCAAGCGATTTGGTTTTAGGTCATATCATTGTGCTTTCAACACAGCAAATTGGGAATGCAGTGAACAGGGCCGATATCAGCTTCCGAATCACAATTCATTTATTTGTCTCACAACAGAGAAATTTGTCGCAGCAAAAAGTGGGCAGCGAAGACTTGCTTGTTTTATTGTTATTCAGTGACATACGTAACAGCAAGACAGCAAACAAATCTAAATTAAGGGTCACCTACAAAAGTTCATTCGATAACAAACCTTGGCTGAACATTTGAAAAGAGGCAAAGACGTTCTGTTGGTTTGGTAAAACGTTAAATAAATGAGCGATGTAAGCTTTAATCGGGGCGTGATTCATATTTGAGTCATAACCTGTCATTGTCCTGATAATTTCCACGCACTACAGCGTGTATAGGCCTCCTGGGCTTCTCACACTGTGTCTTTTACATACCTTGCAATTGAATATGAGCAAATAGGGAAACGATCAACGGGGAGGCGTGTGTGCATCAGACACGTATATCCTGGGATTCTCCCATGGTGAGATTTTGAGGTGTATTTGACCTACCTATGCCATTGATATTGGCAAATATGGAAATACAAAATGTGAACACACGCGTGTGGATCCATGTGTGTGTAATGCTCGGCGAGATGACTAATGTCTTTCCTAACACAATCCGAGGAACTCCCTTCAGAGAGAGCACCTACACTTGGTTGACTGCAGAGTCAATTATGTTAAGCACACGGCGTGTCAAACATGCATTACGTCTAAGAGGATGTCACCACCTCTACAATATCTATACAATAAACCATCTGTTCTCTTCCATGCCTTGATTTTACCCATTTGGATCACCTCATAATCAAGTCCTATCTCCACTTTCTCTCCAAAAATCAAAAACAAATGTAGACTCTTAAGTGTGTAATCGATGCAAAGTCAAAACTTGCCTCGGATCCTCTCGAGGGTGTTTTTTACCCCCCCGGCCATCAAAAATAAATACATCGCCGTTAGTCAAATAGGAAGAAATCGAAAGACACCCCGAAAGTGCGTCTTGGTTTTTTGAGTATTGATCTGTCTAAATAACATTTCACAAAGCAGACAGGATATCATTAGAGTAACGCAACACCAGTATTGCTGTCACGGGGAGACGACCCGCGTTTTTGTCTCTCTTTGCTTTCCCCATCGCCTCGTTCGGCCAGCTGGAGCTCACCAGCTCACACTGTGCCACGCTAAACACATTCAGCTCACCCAGGCAACAGGGGGAAAAAAAAGGTTTGTGTCCTGCCAAAGTGAAGGGGTGCCTGCTGTTCCTCGACTCAAAACGTACACACAAAACATGTTTTTTATTTCGTTATTGAATCAGGGAACCAACAATTGGTTTATGACTTCATCAGCGAGGTTTGTGAACGAATTATGTCAGCATGCTACATTATACGGCCTAATGTCCGTATTTTATCAACAGTGAAATGAGCCTCCTAGTGGACCCGCTATGACAAAGAGAGCTTAGCTGGAATCTTTTACCCATGGCGGTGAATGGAGGCCTTGAGATGGGGATGATGATGGGATCAAGAACATGGATGCATACATGGCAGACATCTGATCTATTTATTGGCCAAGAGTGTTATTTTTTCCAAAACCTTGTCCGGCATGCCTCGTCAAAAAGGAAATCCACACGGATTGTATACTAAGTTAAAAAAAGGAACCCAAGGCAATAGATTACAAATGCCCAATTCCAATTTCACCTTTGGCAACAATGTACTCCTCAAGCAAGTGACAAGTGAACAAGGAGGAGGGATGGGCATTCCGTCCAATCGTGGAAGTGCTCGAAAAAAATGTGCTCCGTCTCAAATTGTACACTAAAGAATTTTCTTTTAGTTTTCTTTTACTTCGACTGAACTTGCAAAATATGCCATGCTGGATGCAATTTGGCATACTGCATTTGAGATTTAATATTGGAACATACAAAGTCTTTTTCTGGTTTACTAGGTGGTAGGGCAGTATGAGTATTGAGATGCGGCGACAGACACACCCCATCTTTCCAACACACTCATGATGAAATGCCTGCTACTTTCCTGTCTCGGGAAAATGTGTTCTCCACCCACCACTTGTGTTTCATTTCGGTCGTGATCCTAAAAGGGTCCAACCCCAGATGTAGAATCCACCAGAATGGAAGCAGCACAGCTGCAGAGGGCAGAGAAAGCGAAAGTACTGGATCCCTGAGGCTCGGCTAGTTAGTTTTGACTGCATCAATGGGCCATCCATCGACTGAAGCGGTAAATTAAAGGGCAGGGGCCATTTTCCTCCGCGAGAGACTTGACAGGATGCCCTCATGCGTGGCTCTTGGCTGGCTGATGGATTTCCAGCCACACATTGACAAAGCTTTTTGGGGGGCAGGCTTTTTTTTCTATAGGCAAAATAGAAGAAAGGGGGCAAGGTGAAATACTAGATGCTGTGCACTATTTCCTCACTCCAAGTTAATGTAATAAAACAGTGTGTTTTCTTCAGACGGCAATGTTGTTGGGATGTCCTGATCCATCACCATAAAACTGTCGAGATCCCTTGTGTTTACTATCATTGTTTCAATCATGCATGTCACAATTAGGTTAGCGGAACGGATTGCTATTAATCGACTCGCGTGTCTCCCACAGAACATCAAATAGTCGTGTGAGTCACAACATTGAGAGACAATCATGACAAAACAAGGTGCTTAGGAACTACACCGAAAAATGATGTTGATATGCATCCATCCATCTTAGTGAATAACTTGATGAATCTAATGGCTTATTGGATGAAGAAAATAATAGCAGAACATGTAATACAGTGGGGGTAAACACAAAGTAGCTCTTTCCTTTCACCGATACATCAAGTCCTTGTAAAACGTGTCAGAGAGGGAATGCTTTGGTTTATTTCTATGCGGCCTTATGAAACGGCAGCGAATCCTAGGATTTGGGTTGGAATAATAACGACAGCAGCAACCCCACCATACAAATTTTCCCTCTTCCGTTTAGGTCCAAGTAGTTCTGAAACCGTCGTGGCAGGAACCGCCTCTCGTTTCCATCTTACACCACACAATCTCACTGATTGCAGGTGTGGTAAACAGCCATCCATAGCAGGCTGCCATGGCAATGTCTGAAAGACGGGCATCACAGACATGACAGCGCGGCTGCAGGGATATGATGGTGGCGGCGGAACGGCGTGGTGCGTTAGAAGACACCAGTTCCGAATAAGCAGGGGTAGTAAGCGCTTGGTTTGACCAGCCACTGTCACGACTACATGGGGACTAACTACCGCCTGGCCGTAAGCGGTCAGAGCATCCCTCTCCCGTTCAGCGATGCCATGTAACGGGCTTACAGCAAGGTGGCTATCTGTCCCCACACTATGGGCTACCGTTAGGTAAACAACGCAGGTCCGATTGGCTCTGCTCTCCTCCGGCTGCGCCGATGGACACGGCACCCGAGCCAAACACTATCATGTAAATCGTTGTGTCGCCTGGCCGAGGCTCGCCGAGTCCGTTCGACGGTGTCGATCTGCGGGCGAGTTCACAGGGGGAGATTCGTTCGCTGCCAAGCCGAGGTGCCGAGCGAATGCGGCGCCGTGCGCTGGACAGATTGGAAACCAAAGCGGACCCGCCACACGTTAGGAGGCAACATGCATGACATTGCTCGGCATTGAAACAGCAGAGATAGAAACAGTCAAGCTCGGGCAAAAGACACCACTCGCTTTTTTTTCCGGCTTCCAATATATTGAATTCCTAACCGCATGCAGGGTGAAATCGCGTTAGCTAAACCTATATCGTGGTAGATTACGGGCTGTGGAAGGGATTCGCTTATCGAGGTGTTAAAGGATTGCAGAATCGAGTAACTTCAGCTTATAGTTTGACAAGTCCATATGGCCTCCTGTGAATAAAGTTTGTGCCACCGTGTGAAATCAATTGTTTGCTCCGCCGTGCATCTCAGTTGAAAACAATGCTTTGTCTCAGCAACTTTTCCTGTTTCTGTCGCTTTGCTGTGCGGGTGAGAGGGTTTTCCCCGTGCCTCAAACAACACTACAAAAGGGCGTATTTGCGCCTTGTCATCTGTTTAGAGGCAGTGACAAAGAACACGAGGGAGCAAAGCGTGACGCTGCACTTTTTTCTTTTCGAAGACTTGTGAATTCCATCTGCACTTTGCGCCACACCTCTTTCCCAGGCTTTTTGGAAGGCTCCGTCCTTTCATTCACAGTGCTGTTTTCATAAGGGGGAGCCAAACAAATAGTTCAGACACCAATTAATTTCATTCACATAAAAAAAATTTAAAAAAATAAAAGCCGTGTGTGGTCTCTCATTGCTTTTCCACACACACACACATTTGAACCAGGCTTCAGAGGGGGACATATGATGAAGAAAACAAGTGCTTCCCAGTGAAGGCTTTGGCCTCTTTAAACTTTATTGCCAAAAATATTGTGAGGCAGGATCCTCTGAGTGACAGGAAACGTGACAAACAGCCTGGGCTGGGAAATAAATGGAACGGGGGAAATGAAAAGGCTCCACGCATTGCATCCGTACTCGCGCTCCCTTTTACTGTTTTGACAATTTGTTATTTGGTAACAAAATAATATGATTTTGCTTCTTCAACATGGTAATCACTGTAATCAAAATGTCACAAAAATATTGTCTCTGCCAGGGGGGTGGGAGTGG
>JAVQJS010056944.1:0-13135 GCA_036024795.1 Galaxias rostratus | reverse complement strand
TTTCAGGACCACAGAGGTGTGTGTGTGTGTGTGTGTGTGTGTGTGTGTGTGTGTGTGTGTGTGTGTGTGTGTGTGTGTGTGTGTGTGTGTGTGTACTTTTTCTGTTCTCTTCAGGCATTCAGAGAGAAGTGATCCATCTCAACGCATTCCCTCTGCGTCTCCAAAACAAAGAATCAATAGCTGTAGTCCCATGACTTTACTTAGTGCTGATCGCAGCTGAAGCCATGACTTAGTGTGCTCTGTGTTCTGTTTTGTGCAAACATCAATGTGTGTGTGCGTGTGTGTATGTGTGTGTGTGTGTGTGGGGGGGGGGGGGGCTCCTTTTGTTTAGGACAGTGGGGAGAGCTGTGTGATTGCCTCCAATCTCCTTACCTGGCCACGTGGTTAATGACTGGGGAGAAGTTGGTTGGGCCGTAGAGCTGGACCGACTTGAGACTCTGGTAGTAGGCCTCCATCACACCATCTATACCTGCACAGTAGGGGTTCTGAGGGTTCCCGTTCTACAAAATCGAACAAGACGCACGTACGCACACGCACGCACACGCACACACACGCACACACACGCACGCACGCAGAAGAGAAACACCACATGGGAGTATGATAAGTAGATGTCTTTTCTTATTGGAAATGAAGAAGAAAGAGTGGTGGATATATTTCAGAGAATACCGCATCGAGTAGAGGCGGCAGGGAAATAAATTAGATGGTGAAGAAAAATAAAGCCTAAGCTCATTCTGTTGTCATAACTTGAAGACAAAATAAGAGATGGATAGAAATACACTCCAGGCACTATGTATGTATGTTTCTGTATTCAAACGAGCACGAGAGAGAGAGAGAGAGAGTGAGAGAGAGAGAGAGAGAGACCGTCTGTATGTTTGGAAACGTCTGTGTGATTGTGTGACTTGTGGGCGAATGTGTGTGTGAGAACGAAAGTGTGTGTGTGTGTGTGTTTGTGTGTGTGTGTGTGTGTGCGTGGACGGGGGAGGGGGTGATGTATCGTCTGGGCTCCGGAGTTGACAGTTACTGCTCGGCCTGGCAGCGATGTGTGGCGTTGCAGTATATCACCAGTCTGGCCTCCCCAGGACTACGGGCCTGCACAGTCTCTCAGACGACGTCCACGAGGGCTGCGCCCACCACTTTACGAGGACACTAGTCACTAGAGCATCACGAGGGTACTTTCCCCGCAAAGCATCGTAAAAGATGACCTGCCAGTACGTGTACCGTGCGTGGCGTCAGACTGGGACTTCTGTTTAGACTGATTGTATACACGGCAGGCCTGTGGTCAGCGGGGGATGCTTTTGAAACGGCATCATTGGTCATGCTGGACGGAAGAGCACGTGTCACTTGTCTGCAATACATCACCCCATACAAATCACCACATCAACAGACCAATCATGTGATCCCACACGTGAGCTGGGGCTTGTGGATGGAGCAGGGGAAACGAGGACACGGTAATGAGGTCACCACCAGCACACCCTCAATGAGGGAAGTCTTCACTCAAATGACATCGGGGCTACACGCTAGAATGTTCACTTAAAATACCAAACAATAGTCACGGGCCAGCCATTTCCCAAAGATGACAGACCATCTGTTTCTCCCTCCCCCATTTCTCCTTCACTCCGCTCCTGCAACCCTGTTCCCGGGACTCTCACCAGAGCGAACTCGTGGGAGATGCGTCCGTCAGGGGGCAGCTTGGCTCCGAAGCCCAGCGCGGGGAACATCTTGTCACTGTCGTAGTCCTGGATGATCTCCCCTACAGCCTTCAGAGCCATGGCGTAGGCGTTCATCTGGTAGGGGCTCATATAGTGGAGGGAGGTGGGCTGGGCTGGGTTACCTGTGCAGCGGAAATACAGATTAATATCAATAGCAATGCTTTTCAATATAAATATTAATAAATGTAGAATACAGTGATGCGTGCAGTATATCACCAGGGATCCGCAATTAAATCAAATGACCAGCAATGCGATAGACACCATATATGCCACTTTCATTATGTAATACACTGTAAGAGGGGGGGGGGAGGGGCAATCATCAGTGTATTGCCTGTTGACTGGCTGGACTGGATGTTTGGATGGAGTGAATGTGCACATGGTAGATGGGGCCAAAAGGAACTATCAATTCACCCAGAGTGCCCACGTTTCTGCCATTAGCTTGAAAAGAGATTCACAGACCGGGCTGCCTGATACACTTACCTCACAGTCAATACTGCACGGATCAAATTTAGTTCCCTGCCCTCTTGGAAATAGATTTTATGACCGCAAAAAAAATTTTATAGGGTGTCCTTAACCTTGTGGCGTCATGGTTACGTGTCCGACTGAAATATGATGGCTTGGGCTACAAAGACACTAAAGCAACATGAATCAGTCATAGAAAAAGTGACATCCCCCCTCTGCCTCCCTGTCCGCTCGGCGCTCGCTGATATCGTGCGTCCACACTCATCGCTTCGGCAGGAAGCCATGGCAATGCAATGCAACTTCTATGATCCAATCAAAAAATGCTTGTGCCTCTTTTGGAGCATCCCATGGAGGGGCTCGTGGTAGTGGGCAGGTTTGGGCGCGCTCCTCGCCTTTTAGCAGCCTCTCAGAACCTCAATCTGTTCTAATTGGACACGCAGCTGACTGAGCGTTCCCTGTGCTCACAGTGGATAGCTAGATGGATGACAGCGAGCCAATCACGTCCCCTAATCACTGACATCATCTCTATGTTACTGCATTAGGCCTCTCTGCCTGCAGTTATGATGAAGTGGGCGATTAGGAAACACTTTATTCCCCATCTTAATACATTTAAATAACTCTCTTTAAATGCTTTGTGTTTGCGGGTACTATTGTGTGTGTGTGTGTGTTTGTTTGTCAGTTTGTGTGTGTGGCAGTAGGTAGACTGCTTACCGTTGGAAGCGGTGAAATCAATTGCCACAGTAAAGTTAATCTGGGTTCTAGAAAAGAAAAAAAAGAAGATTACTGATGTGACCAAAACAAACACCCAAACCCATACACCCGCTCACCCAGACACACACGGCAGATTTCATGAAGATTTTACAGCTAATTGTTTGTTCACTGATAAACAAATTGAATAGGCATCTATGTTGTTTGAAGAAGACTTAATTTCTGGACATCTTAATTTGAAACAAACAACACAAAAACAAGCTAATGCTCTCCACTGCACTAGCTCTCCCCAAACAGAACACTCTCTAGTCTTCCACACACCAGCTTTATCCCATTGCAACCTGCCCCTTGCCACCGACACAAGATTCTGCCAGAGAACCATTGGCTTTTTCCCATCTCAAGGCCATGTGAAGCACACTGTCCACCCAAACAGAAATGAGCCGAAAAAGGCATGTTCCCTTCGAGGCAGGCTGAAGCAGGAGAGTTGATCTACTCTCTGCTCTCCCCATGCTCCAAGGCCCTTTGTGTGGGGACTCGGCCACCTAGAGGACATAGACAGGGCCCAGAACCAGACATCTCACGCCTGATGCAGCTCCACACTGCCTGGGCCCGGAGGGGAAAGAAGATGCCTGGAGACTGGCCCTGTCTCCTTCCATTAGGACTCGGCATCTAGGAGGTCCATGAGGGCAGGGCGGAGGAAAGAGTGGAAGGAGGAAGGAGACAAAGTGATGGATAAAGATGCAAGTCATCCAGGCTGGCTGATGTGGTATAATGAAGAGGTGGGGTGCTCCATTTTTCGGTTGGGCGAGGGAGGTGGGGTTGTCCCTTCAGCGTCTTTAAAAGGGACCTGGCTGGTATGGGGACACATGGGCAGTGATGCGTCTGAAGTAGAGCACAGTGGTGAGGGGCAGCAGCTTCGACTGGCCTTTCCAAGTCAATGCATACAAGCCCACGGCCCAGAAGTGGGTGAATTATACATCACCCCTCATGCATGCATTCATGCACACACACACGCCCACCTGCAAACACACGCACATGTTCACATTCTTGCTCTGAGCGCAAGGGCATTGAGACATATCAGGTAGGTGCTAGAGAGTGATAAGCAGAGATATAGATAGAGAGCAAGAGAGATAGGAAGAGGGGAGATAGGAGATGAGGTGGGCTCCTTAACAGGATTGAATCCGATCCGACCTGCCATACATCCAAATGTGGATCCAAAAATAGTCCAGCCGTTCTTACTCAAATATGAGGTGAATCAGGGATACACCACAAACAATAACAGACAATCCTAAGTTGCCTTGATAAAACACACAGGTGCAATATGAATATTTGTTTGTGTGGCTGTTTGGTTGGCTTGCATTTACATGCCTGTGCAATTACTCGATTTTCAAAAGCACTTACTATTGAATAAAAAAAGGTCTAAAATCACTAAACCGTCACTACTGGACCAAAATAAGTCTGTCTTTTAGTGAGAAAAAGTGCAGACAAACACCATCTGAGATCAACTACTAATATCATCATGCCAATTCAGCTATCAAAAAGGTCAGCTGTTGCCTTTTCACCAATCAGAGAAAAGCTTGCTCTATGACGTAAGAGTGAGACATCAAGCCCATTGGCTTCAGGTGTGGCCCCTGGTCAGAAGTGTTCCTGGATACGTTGGCAGACAGTTGGCACTTGCGCTGTGATCCTTTGAGTTCCAAAAAGAATCTCTTTACACCGAGGGAAAGGATTCTCGCTAAGTCACCCTTTATGTTGTGTGAAAGAGCTGAGGACTTCTAGTGGTAGTCTACTCATGGAGACTTAAAAGCGGACTTAAAGGAAGGTCGCACAAAAAGGCACGGCCTTGCTTGGAGGACTCTGGAAAAAGCATTGCCAAAACTCCATTTAAACAAGACTCAATTTTTCCCATTCAGAACTTGTATGCTTCTAAATGATGCAGGGAAAGACCTTTATACATCAAAGCCTTGACCATGGCAATGAGGATAGACTTTTTGGTCAGCACTTTCAAACTTTGACTATTTTCCTGGTACATAGGCGGCGAGCTTCAGATGCTAGTCATCAGGTTCCATGTTATCTCTTAGTTGAGTTATCACCCAAATATGTAATATGCACTTGAATTACATTTTACAGACCGATACTCTTGGATCGGTTTGTAACCTAAAAAAAGATGCTAAGTGGTTGACACCCTTTCAATAAGCATAAAAATCGTTTGAACACAGTGGTTTTGATTTTAAGCCTTTTAAAATCTAAATGTAGACATTGGCGCCCCACTACGTAGTAACCCCTGCTTCCAATCATCTACAGCCACAGCTAATAACATGGGGGAGACCTGGTTGAAGCAGAATTGCCATTTTTAGGGTATATGTTTTTGCCTACATGGTTAGATAGCAGGACTGAAATGCAGTTGGTGGAGACGTGGGCAGTAAGAATTACAGTTACAGGGTCAACATTGCTAATCTATGGTTATTCTCAGAGCCAGCGCAGAAGCTAATGAATGGTACATGTTGAGCACAAAACAGCGAGCCACAGTAAAGGTATGAATCAGGAGATGGAGTCCCTTGACTGTAGCCTTCAAGACATCCAGCACACATCGTTTACACTATCCAACACGATGTAGAGTGAGACAGTGAGAGGGAGGATGAGCAAAAGTAGAAACAATAGAAGATGAGCAAACAAAGCAAAGGAGAGCGATTGGGGGAAAAAACGACGGATGAAGGGTGACAGAAAATGTGAAAATAGAGAAATGTGCATCACTCAGGAAGGGTACGGCGATCTATCAAAACACATCCCAAAACCTCAGATCCACCCGGACAAAATGAGACAGAAACAGCTGTCAGGCACACACACCACACGCAGCCTGTGACTCTTCACATCCAATCCCATTCGTATGTGTGCGTGTCTTTGGCTGCGTGACCCAGGGCAACCCATGCAGCACCTTTCTCCACACTGCTCTATTTGTCTCAGTGATTGCCTCGGGGTGCTCCGGTTAAAACAAACACTGGCAAACAGGGGGGCCAGCTGATGACCACAGCTCAAAGCAAAATATCCAGGCGAGAGAGAGAGAGAGAGAGTGCGAGAGAAAGAGCGAGAGAGAGAGAGAGACAAACCAGGTGAAACAATGGAGATGTAGAAGGTAAAGAGTACACCTCAGTTCTCCGGAAGATGGAACAGCACGTACTGTGCGAAACTGGGTAAGTAAGGGAAATGAGGTTGCAGTCTGCCCACTGTAAACAAAAAGGAATTGTCTGTGCACATGTGCTAATTAGTGAGTGGTGGTGGAGGGAGATAGGGAATGCCTCTCGAGCAGCTGGGACTCACTGTCTTCCTGTTGTTTGGGCTGTTGTGTGATTCAGCTCAGAAAGCAGCCACTCAGATCGGCTGGGAACTAACGTTGTGAATCCCCTTGCAACAGGGGAGACTAGTGTGGCGGGTGCACACAGCGTTTTAGATTGTGTTATACTAAAGTGTTCTGCACACCCTATTTGAGGCCTGTTGTGCCCCATGGTCAGGGACATTTGCCAGTCCAGCTGATATGGTTGTCAGTGTACTAATTTTCACAGTGAAATGGACCACGCAGATTTCTGCACAGACCAGCAAGCACAATGTGAACCTTAACTTACAGTTCAGAGTCAATTTCTATTACTACTGTCAGATCAAATAAGCATGGAATGTGGTAAGCACGGTCATAAAACAGTCTCCAGTGTGGCATGCGTTTCTGCACACTTAGACAAAGGGGTCCAGCTTGGTCCAACATGTCTTTCTATCTGTTTACTTTCACTTGAAGGCACTGATAAGCTAGACTCTCGGCTGCTGAACGAACAGTGTGGACGGGTGCTGTATGTTCGTCTGCCGAACAGCCTTCACCTTTCATAGCCATACGGGCTGGGAGTCGGGAGGAAGAGGACAAGGGACAGGACAATAATAATCATGTTCAAAATGTAAACCAACATTTTGTTCTTGTTTTGTTCGTGACAAAACGGCCAGTGGACTGAACAAATGAATACATACATGATCATAAAAATACTCAAACTAAATGGAACCACTGGATCAGTGGTTCTTTACCTGCGTTCAGTGAGTGAGCGTCAATGGTTGGCAGGGGTCAAGACACACACACACACTGTGTTAGGAACCACCGCATTATATCAAGCAAACGTTGCAAAACAATGGCAGCAATACAGTAAAATGAATGTTGCAATACGACTGAAGGCAGGCAGCAGCTTGAACTGCACACGTGTAAAAAGCTGAGGGAGCATCTAGTTAGGGAGCAGCATGCTGCAAACCCACAGGTGCTCAT
This sequence comes from Galaxias rostratus, assembly GCA_036024795.1. Taxonomy (NCBI): domain Eukaryota; kingdom Metazoa; phylum Chordata; class Actinopteri; order Galaxiiformes; family Galaxiidae; genus Galaxias; species Galaxias rostratus. The sequence goes on along the minus strand of JAVQJS010056944.1, from coordinate 5,962 downwards.
TGTGTTTGGAGCGGGACACTGAATAGGAGATTTGCACAGGAGTGAAGAGACAAAGGACCTAACCAGCCGGCCACACTGGCACAATAATCTGCCCAGAATAACGCGTCGTGCGCACTTTAGTGATGATGTGAAATGTTTTCTGCAAGCAAGTGACAAAGGCAGAGAAGTTGAAGACGCACATTTACAGAAGAAACCCACGGAAGCCACAGCACAATGAATGGATGCGGTGTCCTTCACAGAACAGAAGACTTTAGTCTTTGTGCCCTTGATTTATAAGGCTAACTTTCTGTGTGGAAAACAATTGCTTTCATAGAGATACATAAAGAGGAGTTCTAGGAACAGATCAGGGAACAAAAAGTTTGACTTTCAGAATTAACTACCCACGAGGAAAATGCCTGTTTGTACACCATTGAGCTGTTTTAATGTTTGCGTGTGTGTGAGTGTGTTTATTGTCTGCCGAGCAGTCAAAAGCCCACTATGCCAGAGGAGTTGGTTCAACTGGTCCATTGCAATCCATTTAGACTCCATACAGTCAAGCAGCCCTTGCCGACCCCAAAACATTTATTCCCCCCAAAAATGCAGCGGGATCTTAAAGTGCTCTCTGTACAACACAGCTTTGGGATCAAGGGAAAACAACTACTTAAGGATGTGATTTCCATTAGCAGGGACAGGTGGAGCAAATAACAAGGAGACACACATGCAGGCACTCAGATATGCATTAGACATTGACCAAGCTTTTAAAGGGGTCACACTTGTTGCACTTATGGTAACCGTGGTGGCTGGCCATTTCTTGACACTTCCTATTCCTTTTGTCGAACAGTCAGATACTGCGTCTTTTAAAACAAATCACAAATACTGTGTTAGACAGAGAGATTGGTGTGGGTGCCACATACTAAGGTCAAGTTCGGCTATTCCCACTACAGAATACCTATCATACAGTATGTTCTCACTGAAGTACCTGAACAAGAATGTCTACTGTTTTGATAGATCACAATTTGTAACATTCTTTGATGATGGTTAGAAGGTGGTTGATTCTGCCAAAAGGAGTGATACTCACTCTATTGAATGTTAGAAGATGGTATCCGTTAGCACATATTACTAACGATAAGACTAGCATTACATAACTTGAAGTGTCTGAAAACCTTTGCTGATTTCCTTTCATGAAGTTGGAGAATGGTGGGCAACCTTTCTATGAATAGTCCTTTGGTGGGAGGTTAAAATGTCTGCCTTGTGTCAACTTCCTACCAACAAATCCTTTCTTTCTCTCACGAAAGTTCCCCCCCCCCACACTTCACCCTCTCACCCACCCCCTTCTGACCTCTTCGATTCCTACTTGCCCTCCCCCCTCCCCTCTGTGAAGCTAATGAACGGGAGGAATGTGTGGGCGAGCAATTCCGCCATGGACGAGTGAGCAGAGTCAACCCTCCTGAGGAAATCACACACATTCAAAGGTACACACACAGCCATGCAACGTACCATATACAATGTTGCATCTCAAGAGTCAGGTCTTTCTCTACTTGACTACTGATCTGCCCACCTGTCAATCGCTCGCTCTCTCTCTCTACCCCTCCCTCCCTCTTCAGGTGAATGAGCCCTTAAGATTAATCTCGTTCATTCACACACTAAAGCATAATTATCTGTGACACATGGAAGAAGTAGTCCTGACAGCATATTCGGAGAACGCATGTCCTTGCTAATATCCAGTACTACAAATCCCATAGCCCTGCCTGATCTAAATTCAGACAGAACCAGCGACCTACCCTCCTTTGATGTAGTCCAGGAAGGTGACTTCAATATCCACCAGGAATGACAGCAGTGTTACCTGGAAACAGTAGGAACGTGTTATTTTATACATTAAATTAACGTCATAAATTAATCATAAAAAAACAAATAGTCACTCATTGGAGGCAACAACTGAAAACAGAAAGGATGGCCTCACCGTTCCGGAATTCAGGTATTTTTTTTTCTTTCCTTTTTTCTTTAGATTTATCACCTACAAAACAGACACATGGTCAATAACAATACAATTGTCTGGATTCACCTTTAAGATCAGCTTCTGTTCGGGTCTGCGGTAAATTATGAAAAAGAGAGGGTCATTCTGCACATGTGAACTTGATGGACACATCAACTTTGAGAAAGAACAAGTCAGGTGTATCAAGTCATTATAGAAATCTGAGTGTATGAGCAAAAAAAATAGTAAAGTATCTTCCAGTTCTTCAAGCAAGTCAACATCAATGTCCTCGATATTGAAATAATGGTTGTGATAGGCCAGCTGATCTTAGTTCAATGCTGCCAGCTGAAGTTCATTCATTCATTCAGTGAATAACCACAGGTCAAGGGGAGGAAGCAAGAGGTCATAATGCACAATTACATCAAACACACACTGTGTGTGAGAGTGTGTGTGTGTGAGAGAGAGAGAGAGAGAGAGAGAGAGAGAGAGAGAGAGAGAGAGAGAGAGAGAGTTTATTTGTGTGAGCCTCATGCCTGCCTGTAATGGCTCCACCATTTCCTCCCCCTTCATAGCCCCCGGCCCTCATCACACAACAACCGGTAAATGTACATGATTCAAACGGCCATCCTTGACTGGGTAGCCTTGGGACCCACATCAGCATTCTTTTTAATCAGAGTTTGAAGGTGTAGTTACAGTGTGAGGATGGCTGACTTGGGCTGACCTGGGCTAAGAGGGTAAACAATGTCAGCTCACATGGAATTTAATAGCCTGCTTCTGTCACCAGCCTTGGATTGAAACAACTAGAAGGACATTTCCTTTTCCAGGATACTGCAGACATACTGGGTTGTGTGTGTCTAGCTGAGTGGACACAGCGTACTGAGTATTGGGTGAGGAGTGTTTGACTGCTGGAAGAGGCCACACAGAAAAGCACAAAGAAACACACACACGCAAACACTCAGATCTGGACAGCTCATATCTGGACAGCTGAGGAAAATAGAGGTCACAAAGAGGCACCGAGGCCAATAACTCGTAGCGTAAAAAATGGAGTGCAGCACCAGTTTCAAATTAAAAATGTAACAATTGCCACCAGTCATCTTTGCCCATGAGAATCTAATACTTGCTTCACCTTTTTTAGTGAAGCCGTGTCCATTTCCTTCACATAGAGGTTGTGACCTTTCATTTTTGCTCTTTTTTTTTGTCTGTCAGAGAGAATGGAAGTGGGTCTGCCATGGTATTCTATAGTAAAATGGGCTTAAAAGGCTGCTGTCTGTCTATCGATATTATGCTGCCTGCACAGTCATTTTGCATCTGTAGTCCTTTCTCTTTCTTGCACACACACACGCAGACACACACCTTACCTCATACACATTGAACTGTGATTGGCCTCTGGACAGTTCTCTGTAGCTGGTGCTGAATTCCCCAATGAAGTCGTGACTGTAAATAGAACACGGTGCAGTTACTAATATGATGTTAATTAATTATCAAGGAGTATGGTAATCTCACCAGTTAACAATAAAGTGATCTAGAGTCGGAAAAAAAGGAGCAAATCGCAAAGCTGCTTCAATTCTACGAGATACTCTACGTTCCTTTGACAAGAGTGTTATGGTTAGCCATTCATTGATTTCAGCTTGTATTCATATAATAGGCTTGCGGAGTACTTTTTCAAATGGATATTTTTCACCTTGAAAACAAAGATCATCAAGCGAGATCAAATGTGTAGACCCTACCTTACTTGTGATCAAGGAGCCAGAATCAGAGCAAGTTAAGGAGTAAAGGCAGAACCCTATCTCAGTCTCTACAGTCATAACCACTTCCTGTGCAGAATAATTCAGTTGTAACTAAGACAATGTGATTGCACCACAACACCATGTGACCAAACACCCCTTAAAATAAATATATACTCCTCTGTTAGGTCAGTGTGGTGAATCGGCCGCCAGCTTCCTTACCTTCTAAAAACACATACTGGTCTAAGTTTCACCGACTCAAAAGGTATCAACAACAACAAAAAGCTGTCCACCAGCATCCACACTTTTTTACATGGGTAAATCAACTGTGGTGGAGGTACCTTCCATCTCTGTCCCAGTCGTACACCTCGATCTTGATCATTCTGTTGGGAGAGGAAACAATCCATACATTAGGTCCATCCATCCATTAACAGAACCGCTTATCCTATGCAGGGTCACGGGGAGCTGGAGCCTATCCCAGCTGACTTTGGGCGAGAGGCAGGGTACACCCTGGACAGATCGCCAGTCCATCGCAGGGCTCCATACATTAGGTACACAATGCAAAACGTACTGCGTTGCACTGCCATTTCCCCATTGCAGCATACAAGCATGAGAGTAGCTTTCACACATAGCCTACGGCTTGCACCTCACAAGCACTTTTCTGCATAATGAAAACATTGCTTCTAATACACTGAAATGTATCTACAGTGTGTCCATAGAGATTGTTTGCCTATGCCTTGACAACATATTCTATACCTCTCTTATCTATTCCTGGATCCCATGGTTGCCTGCCAGGCAAAGACAAAAACCCAGCAGTCTTGGGTGTGTTACAGATTTATCTGTTTTAACACCCTGCGTCTCGCCTCTTTGAATGCAGGGAATATTTCACCTCTGCCGAAAAGCAGAGATGGAGGGCGAGGGAGTGGGAAAAGAGAAAACAAACAAGAAAAAGAACGGAAAAGTAGAGAGGGTGCGAGGGTGCAAGGGATCATAGGCAGGGAGTCAAGAGAGCATATAGAGAAAGACAGAGAAAGAGAGAGAGAGAAAAGAGAGATGACGGGCAGTGACAGAGAACAGAAAGAGAGGAGTGCAGCCGAAGAAGGGAAGCGTGGGAGGTGGGGCTTTGACAAACTAATTCACTCCGGGGCTGACTCGACGTGTCGCTGTAGAGGGATAGAGATAACGGACGGAGGCGATTACGTGGTCTGCTCGTACAGCATCGTGAAATTGGACATGGACGTGCTCTGGTCCAGGCCTGCTCATAAGCAGGTCTAAGGTGTGTGAGCACACAGGCAGAGCATGGTTCTGTTCACTGGGAGGCTGACGGTCACAATAGTAAAAGGCTGACAAAGGGGAGACTAAAATAGGTCAATTGCTCTCCTGAGTGTGGCCAAAGAGGTTTGGGGAGTTACAGCGGAAAAATGTCTGTGGAGCACAGTGGATTAGCAGGAACATTTACACATGGAGCCGCGCACTCACACCCACGTACACACACTTCTCATGAGAGGAAAGTGCCCTAAACGTGAGGTGATATGAAGTCCCAGGAGACCCCGTCCATTCACACTAACATTTGGAGGTGTGTGTGTGGGCGTGTATGTGTGTGTGTGTGTGTGTGGTGTGTGTTAGGAATAGGGTGACAAAATATTGAAGACAAACGCAGCGACTGCTGCAACACTATGCTTCATGATGAGTGTAATGGGATGATTATGTGACTGTGTGTTTGGGTTTGTTTGTGCAACTGTGCGTGTGTGTGTGTGTGTGTGTGTGGTTATAGGTGGAAATAATCGGTTTTCACATTAGCAGAATAGAATTTAACATCACAGTGTGAAACAATCCCTGTAGCTCACAGAGCTTAGAAGACATGACAGGAGAGTGATAAGTTGACAGAATACAATAGTTTCACGCTGTCATCCCTTGGGTGCTCTCTCTCTCTCTCTCTCTCTCTCTCTCTCTCTCTCTCTCTCTCTCTCTCGTTTTAGGGACTTGTCCGAGTGGTCCCATCAGAGCAACTATCAGCAGTAAGACACACAGGGCTTCATTGTATGTCCGCTCTCCTCCTCTTATCTCCACACCCATACTCCATAGACTAACACCCTCCTCACCACTGGCTGGTGTGTACATGCATGTGTGTTTTTGTGGGACTCTGTCTTCACATGCCTACAGTGTGTGTGTGTTTGTGTGTGTGTGTGTGTGTGTGTGTGAGTGTGTGTGTGTCCTTCATCCGGAGGGGCTACGTGTGAGGGGGAACACACAAGAAGAGTTTAGGTCTGCACATATCTTTCAACAG
>JAVQJS010056941.1:0-12989 GCA_036024795.1 Galaxias rostratus | reverse complement strand
CCCCCCCCCCCCCCCCCCCCCCCCCCCCCCCCCCCCCCCCCCCCCCCCCCCCCCCCCCCCCCCCCCCCCCCCACCACACGGCGGAAAAACCAACTCGCTCCATTTTGGGCCAGCGAGCGAATGTGTGTCGACCTCAAAGGGCACGGGGGATTCATTTTGAATGACCAGTTGTTTAATCCGTGTTTATGCCTCAGAGCGAGAGGAAGGTAAGTCTGAGGGGAAGCGAGGCGACGACCCCTCGACAATGCACATCTCCATGAGGCTGACCTGCCTTCTGGTAAAACTAGAACACCCGTCTGCTCATGAATGGACATCAGATACAGACACAGGCACTCACACACACACACTGCAACACACTGTGCACACAGGCACCCAAAATGCATTCATGACGACACAGACAGAGTAAATGTTTGTTCTTCCTCTGTTTTTGTGTACCACTTGCCTGCACACCATCTGCACTCAAAGAACTCTGTGGCGAGGCGACGGTTAACTATCAATGGACACTACAGTATGCATTTACTTCACGCATTTGAATCACGCATCATCTGCATTACAAGTGGGTTTTAGGTGTGCTGGGGAAATGATGTCGCAGTCGCAGAGTGCATGCTTCATATAGATAACACGCTAAATAGTCTTCGAAGTCAGCCCACATACGGGCCATCTCTTTTAATGCATTTTGCATTGCAGATGAAAAAGGACACTGGGTGGGCACAGCCTGAAGCTGGCATGGGTTTGAGGTTCTGTTCTGGATGTCGGGGCACCACATCATGCATGCGCTAGGCAGAGGGGCGTGGATGTGGGGGAGAGCGCCTCCATGGAGGTACCTGGTAAGCTGAAGTGGAGGCCTCAGCAGCCTGCTGTTCTCCACCCCGCACCTCAAAGTGGCGGCCCGCCCCGAAGAGAGAGGGGGAGGTTCTTTGGATCAGCCACTTGTCCCGTCCTCACCGTTCCGACTGGTGACCTTGTGTACACTCCCCCACTTTCCCACTCTCTGCAGGGGAACGTTAAATCCGTCGCCCTTGCCCGAGCGAGATATCTCCTAACTCTAGCAACCACAGCACTCTGGAGAAAAGGGGGGGTACTGTCCACCACACAAACCCTGCCCCTCAGGTTAACTTTCCCAGCCTGTCCTCGGCCAAAAGCAGGGGTTCTTCTCCGCCCCGCCGACTTTGCCTCCCTTCCCTTCATCTCCCAATCTCCACATGGCCTCGTTAGCATTTCAAAGAGGGACAGTAGTGGGGGTTTGGCATGGGCTTACCTTGGAACGGCATCAGGCCTTTCAAAGCAGCAGCTCATGCACATTCAGTGGGCCCAGGGACGGGCTGTCTGCTTCTGAGCGGGCCAGGGCCGGGACACGCAGAGATGGCTCCCGCGGGAGAACGACGCACCGTGGGACACCTTCAGAGAGAGTTTGACACGTCCCCTTCTCCACTCACGTTCTTCATACGGCACCGGTTGGATTTGATCCATCATTCTGTATAATCTAGTCCTCTCATACCTCGGTATTGCAGTTGTCCCAAGCAAATTTTATATGGTACTAGCACATCAAAGTCTATTTCAGGTAAGTTTGGTGCTGCAGTGTGATAGTGCTCAGCGGTTCTCCCAGTCGTTTGGGAAGCTAGGCGAGCACAGTTTCTAGAGGTAACTCGAAGTTGCAGGCGGAGTGTCACAAAAGGTCGCCACGTTCCATTCATCATGCCTGACCCCACTTGTTGTTGTGGGACGGTCTGAAATAGGCCATGTAATGAAGTGGCATCCCATTGTACACCGCCGCAGAACTTTCTGTCGTTACCGATAATTGCCGTCCCGGTTTACCAGGCAACGGGAGCGCCTAGATTCGCCTCCGGGGGTGGTCCAGAATACCGAGGTGGGGAGTTCGGGGACGTCTGCTGCAAAAGCCTCCCCACTGGGCCCATTGTCTGAGATTCTGATTAGGAAAGCAGTGGGGGGAAACACCGAGGAGGGAGGCGTCCCAGACTGGGTGCAACTCTGCATGGTAGCACCCAGGAAAAACATGTCAGAGGATACAAAGGAGTGCGAGTCGAGAGGCTGTCTCTTTCCCCAATCGGCTCTCAGAGGGGGATCTGCCGGAGAGCGGGGCTCTGTTCCCCGTGCAGGTCTCTGAGCAAAAGGAATATATTCATAGGTTGGATAAGGTTTAGACACACGTGTGCACCAACACAAACAGATGTGCTTCTAAGGGTAGCCCGTAGCATTCACACAAGCACACACACACAGCGTTCGGTGGCTAACTCAAATCTGGGTGCATTTGGACCCTACTTGAAATTCAAAGTAATAATGGTGTGGATGTTGACGGTCGTGTCTTGTTTGGTAGGCAGGCCACAGAGGCTCGCGGTGGGCAGAGTGTACAACACATCGGGGTGCTGTTGTTTTACGTGTGTGTGTGTGCATGTGTGTGTGTGTGCATATGAGTATAAGTAGGATTGGGTGTTGGTAATCTTCTTATTCGCTTTGTTGTCTGAATTCAGTTTGAGTTTATAAATGGGAGGGGGGGTGCATCCAAGACTTCGTCTTTTTTATTGCATCCTTACTTACAATGGAGTCTAAATTGAAGTAACATAAAATAACTTAAAAAAGAGGCCGTCTGCACAAAAGACACATGCACGTGTTTGTGTGTGTGTGTGTTTGTGTTAGTGTGGGATCCGAACAGGCTGCGATGACTGCCGCTTCAACTCACACCTCGGAAACTGCCTCACAGCCAACAGTGGTTGCCGCCAACGACAGCTAGCAGAATGGTGCTGGGACGCAGACGCCAAGCCCGCGGTAAGGACAAAGTAAAGGCCTCCGTTCGCACACACACGCACGCACACACACGCACACTTAAGCACTACAGGGCGAGTGGGTCGATGCGTAAACAAGATGGGATGCGTGCGTGTCACATCGGAGTGACAGACACAAAGGACACGTCGCCAAATGTCACATGCAAGTGACATTTATCTGGGCCCTGGCATATTTGACCCCTCCGCCGCCCCCCCCCCCCCCTCCCCCATCACATCCTACGCAAGCATCACCTCCAGCTCCCAGGAGGAGACGTTTCCTTCAGCTCCTCTCTCCTCCCCTCCTCTTGTTCTCTGGAGATGAATACAAAATATCCCCTCCCCGCCCCTGTCCTTCATTTCAAGTATTACTAAGTGTAGAGACAGTGATTTACAGGCAAGTTTGCCAAAGGAAACAACAACAGACACTTTCAAGTTTGCCATCAAAACTACACCCACCCAGCTGTCTCCCAACTTCTTAAAATATTTTTGGGTGGAATCTGAAAGCCATCTTTTTTTGTCATCCAGAAACGGAAAAAGATCAAAACAAATAAAGGTTATGGGACTTATTGATTGAAATTACCGAATAAGTATCGGATTTCATTTAAATTACCTGCATGAATTTATAAATGAATTATCCAGGAACACTATTCAGTTATGTTTTCCGTGTTTAATTAGCAACATATGCTCTTCCAGTGGAGTGCGATAACCTTCCTACATGTACACCAGAGGTATTCTTTCCAGAAAATGTGTCAGCCGAGCATAAAGTAAGGAAACAAAGTCGTAAATAACTTATCACCTATAACTTATCTCTGATGCTCGGATATCTCTCAGTCACCGGGCAAATCCTCATTGACGGCTAAATCACCTCCCCTAGAGATCAAGTCCAAAATAACATCTGCCGACCAGACATTAGCATTTAAATCTGGTTTGAAGTCCCAATCCTCATTTTGAAAGCTCTGTTGGGGGTGATATGGTTGATAGATTTTTATTTTTTTAGCAAGCGCACGGCAGAAACGATGAGCGGCTCATCAACACCTAAGGACTGTCTGTCTGGGTTTGTGTCTGTGTGTGAAACCAGGAGCCTCATCCGGGAAAGATGACAGGCTGTTGCCTAGACGCGCAGTGGGAAGAGGGGTGGGACTCAATCCAGGTGGGTTTGCCAGTGGACTCAGACCTGCTGAGGCAAAGTGACAGTGTTTGAATGTCCCATTAGCTCTACCCGTAGTGTGTGTGTGTGTGTGTGTTTGTGTGTGTGTGTGTGTGTCTGCGTGTGTTTGTGTGTGCCAGTGAGTGGGTGTGTGTGTTTGTGTGTGAGTGTGTGTGTGTGTGTGTGTCTGCGTGTGTTTGTGTGTGCCAGTGAGTGGGTGTGTGTGTGCGTGTGTGTGAGTGTGTGTGTGTTTGTGTATGTGAGGGATCGTGTCAGGAAGGTAACGTCCCATTACTGCTTCCTAATCATCGTTTGCCTGACTATCTCTGACCACATGGAATAATAATTCTGCCCGCACCCCTCCACTGTCCATCTGTGCATGCGTCTGTGTGTTTGTGTGTGTATGTATGTTTGTGTTTGTGAGTGTGTGGGTGTGTGCGTGTATGCAAAGCATGCAACCAAGACGATGATTTTATCTAACAATAATTATCTCGGTTGCAGGCTTCACTCGAACACAATGTTCATAAGAGCAGAACAATGGGGGGTGGGGGTGTTGAGGACCATGCATCGCTCGTTTGTGAAACGATGTTGTGCTCGCACAGAGAGTAGGAGAGGAACAAAACCCCAGCTAGTGAGAGAACACAGAGGAGGAGGCAGCGGAGCTGCTGCTGGTAATGACTTCCTCTCGGCTCCTTTTGTCCATTATGACCCACTAATGACTCCTACAAGTTGCCGTTGCTGAAATATGGATAAGACAAGAGGCAAGGCGTTCTCATAAATACCATTAAAACACACGGCTGGCACACATCAGCCCAGCTAGAGTCAAGGGATGAGAGGGGAGAACCAAAGTGAGGGGTGGAGCGAGGAAGTTCTCCGTGAAGATTGTTAAAAACGAGTGTGGGCAATGACCGCAAAGTGGATTGCCGCTGTGGCTTTCCCGGTGATGAATAAAAGAAGAGCGTCGTTTAAACAGGAGAAAAGTAGGCTGAAGGCTTTCCGCGTTCCCGGGCCGGTCTCTTCTGCTGCTGCATCACGGGGAACACAGACATGCCGACCCACCAGCGAGAACAATTTGTTCTCACAAACAGCACCTACATGGCGACACTCGCACCCGAAAGCACAAACACTTGCAATTCCCCCCAAAAATCCTCAACCGAGAAAAGTCTTCCGTACTCGGAGAGGAAAAAAAAACTAAAAAGAAAAAATTTGGAAGTCAGTCGCAAAGAAAAATTACTCTCTTAAAACGTAGGCTATTATTTTAGCATCGAGCGTGAAATTGCCTTTGACTGTGATCAATGGCACAAAGCCTTTCAGTCTGCAATGCAGAGATGTGATATGCCCCGGGACATTTCTTTACTCGCACCCCTCTTCCCTCCGTATTCCACGAGCAGCATAATAGTCTTCTGTTCGAACCCCTCTGTTCGGTCAGATATCACATTTCACCAAATATGGCTCATACTCAATGTTGTTATGGAAGCACTCCACTTTTCCCATGAGGGATCCTCGTTAACTCTGACTATGCCGCCAGACTCTCAGTGGGCAGGGAGCTGCCGGGACCACGGGAAAACGCTGGAACACAACCCCTGAAGTCGACACCCACCCAAGGCAACCACCACACTCAACCATGTCCCCCGTCACCCTCCGAAACCTCCCCCTCTCTCAATCTGTTTTCCTCCTGCCCCGCGGACCCACAGTGGAGCATTCTGGGTAAAGACGCGTTGTGTGCCCTGACCCATGACTCTCCCTCCTCAGCCACGTCACATGATTAGTGCGCTGCCCCTTCTCCCCGGGGGACAGGAAGTGTCAGGTCAGCGGCTCAAAGCCCCACTTCAACCGCCGCTCCAATCATCAAAATGGCCCCTAATCCACTTCCACTGTGGCGGCCTTGGCTGTGGTTAGCGCCCCCAGGCCGGGCGAGGAGAGTGAGGAGCGGAGAAGACTGAAAAGGAACGGCGGACAGAGAGGTAGGGAAACCAAATCACCCCTTTATCTGCTTTTAATAGTCTGCCTCCCAGACAACACCCACTCCATCTCTCTTTCTTCACTTCCATCCCCCCGTGCCTCTCGTCTTTCCCCCCCGGCTCTGTATTGCTCTTCCTCTCCAGCGTAAAGGATGGGATAGGGTGGAGGGGCGTGACTCGATGGAAAGCCTCGTCCCCGTTCACAGCATTATCCACGAGGTACGAAGCACCGTGGCGTGGGCTCAGTGTACACAGGTCGTCTGTGGCACACATGCGAGTCTTTGTGTTATGAAGGGGCTGACACGTGTTTAGAAGGGGCTGACAGTGATCTGCTGGCAGGGACTAGCTCTAGAAGAAATGCAATTTTTTGGCGCTCTGTGGCGGCAAGCAGACAGCCGCTTTGTTGCGGCTGTCAATTCTCGGATGGAGCAAATTTGCATCTGCATGCATCTGCCACTGGCACTGATGGCACCGTCTAATAAGGTGCACACAAACACAAAGGGAGCGGACCCATTTGCGTACGCTGAAGAAACCAAGAAACGAACAAAGACAACGTTTGTGTTGGCGCTCTCAGGCCCCCACACAAAACCCACACACATACACACAAACGACAAACAACTAACTTATTTTCAAAAATGCCTAAAAATGCAGACTGCATGCACAGATGCCTTCACACATGCACATTATGAGGCGCCAATAAATGCGCCGTCACGAGTGGTGTCCTCGCACCAGCCGCCGTGGCACTTCAAGTGGTCCCCGGGCCCTTGGGCCCAGCGCTGCACCCTGCCTCAGCCAAGCGAGGGGAACTCGTCTGGCTTCCCGCACTGCATTGAGTTGGAGCAACAGGCGGAAAAATAATGGAGTCCTCTCGGCCCTGGCTGACAGTGTTATTAGAACCACCACTCAATTACCAGGCAGAGCCCCTCTGACAGCCAGCCTACAGATGAGGCCATCAAACAAAGCGGAGGGCCAGGAGGAAGAGGAAGCCTGCCAGGGCAGTAATCACACTCAATGAGACAGGACGATGAACCCCACCCCTGGACTGGCTGCGACAGCCGTAAATGGACAGGGAGCTCAGCCAACTGGTGTCATAAATTTTAAACTATGCAGGACGCCAAAACGAGACCGCTGTCCCAAAAAGTGAATTATAGATGCAGTTTTTCTCTTTTTCACTTCTTTTTTTATTTATTTTTCAAAGGCACTCTGCCATTTTGATGTGCATTTTTTCACATTCCATATATAGCTTTAAATCTCCCCATGCATTCCGCTAAAGATTTGGATCTGAATGTGTTCACCTATTGCTAAGTTTGCTGCGCTCGTGAATAACCCATGACTATGCTAAAAACATCCAGTGTTTTCTACTGGAATGGAAATATGCCCATTAACATTGCCGTAACCCGTTCTGGCACCCTGATGATTGGCAGGTCCCCTAAGTGGCAATTAGCATGTGTGCTCTGCCATTGGCTAGGCAGCGGGCGTGTGTGTAATGTCACATGCATTAGGCTCATCGTGGCACAAGTGAAATGAATAACTGGGCTAAAGGCAAGTCTCCTGATGACACGTTTAGAAGATACAAACAAATTAGCCTTGGAGTCAGTCGGGCACTTGCTAACTGCTGCCGACGTGTATCCTGCAGCCTTATGGGTCTCTGACTGCTCTTAAACGCATCTTGACTGTCTGATTGGCTCGGCTAGCCCACAAAACTGCCGTGTCAGCATCCTCCACCCACTGCCCACACATCAATCCTCAGTGCTCCCTAAAAGGTTATGATGAAGATACATGTCGATGCAGAACGATGTGAGTGACAGAGGAGAAAAGGGAGGGGATAAAGATAGAGCTATTATAAGGATGAATGCAGGGCAGGGGGCAGTGAGGGGAAACTCTGTGCTAGGCCCTGTCAGCATTGAACACATTATCTTGGATTATCTCTGACTGGGAGGAATTGGATTTGATCAAACTCAGTGTAAAGCTAGAGGTTCTGACTCCCGTTTCCTGCCTATCAGCTCACTTAGTGCGAGTTACCGTCAATTGGGCAAGCGCACATTTGGCAGAGTGATAATAGGAAGCAGCTTATGCAGGAGCAAACAGGATAAGATGCATGGCCATGTGCTCACTTTTCAATTTTGCAAATCAAATACGATGTGAAATATATTATTATCCTTAGCTGAAGTTGAGTTAAATTTGTATTATTGATCATACAAGGGCTATTTCAAAATGCAATATCTTGGATGTTTATTGGCCCCAAAGATTTTGTTGCCTAATATGTCATTACGATAGATTGATTACATGATTCCAAAAGATTCATGCAACACATTTTTTAACCCTCCTGTTATCACAAAATGTACTTTAATCTTTAATCCTTGATGCTAATTTGAACCTCTGGAAAATTTAATACTTTTTATTAAACCTTTTACCCAAGTGTATGTAATATTTCATTTACATGCTCTTGCAACAACCAAAATATTACTTTAAGTAAAATATAACCCTGCCCTTCTGCAGTATCAAAGTCACGGTACGGTTTCCCCTCCCACATTTTGTGCGAAGTTTCCGAGGTTCTCCCATCTACTGATGGAGGCATGGCTACGTTAAGTTAGGGCTCTAAATGATGGAGTGTCTGGAAGAATATGTCATTTTGTTTCACAGTGTGTTGATATCCATCACAACACACTGAACAAACTAAAATGTTCACCTTTCTTTTTGCTTGGGGTCAAGTTGACCCCTAAAAGCAATGATTCGTACAGGGAGTGCACAGAACATCGAAACTGTAGCATTGTTTCTCTGGTTTTCCACATTCAATTTGGGCAAACTATGAAGCAACCACAAAAATGAACTCAATAATTTATTTAAGAGATTAATGCACATTGATTTGGGTCAAATTGATCCCAAGTATAAAATGAGGATACAATAATCCTATGTTTTATGATCGCATTTTGATGGGAAAGAATCTCTTTTATTTCTCATACATTTTGAAGTTTTTTGTAGGTTTTTCACTCCAATGAAGGGGTATAAACAAATATTTGCATCTTTCTAATAGGGTACAAATTCACAAGCATATTTGATGACATGCTGCATTTACTCTGTTCGCCTCGCCTGGATAATTGCGCTTTCCCCTCTGCCTAGCGGGGGTGAGCGGCGGAACTTCACGCCGCGTGTTCGTGTTCTCTCAAGATCTCTCAAGTCCCATCCGCTTGCATCACCTCGAGCTTCCGCACCAAATCCTCGACAAGAGAGCAAAGTCTGTGTGCGTTATGCAGGCCGAGCAATTCCAACGCCTAAGCCCGTGTCCACCACATCGTTTCCAGGTCATGCTCGCTCAAAGCCCACGCTGGCACGACCGCCCTCCACGCAAACGCGCGAGAGATCTTTGCACCCTCCAATGAGATTGACCTTTAGGCAGAAAAAAAGGATTTATCAGCAAGTGCCAAAGGAAGGTTGGCCGAGTTCCATACTGAATACACAGAGTAATCTGCTTTTCTCTGGATGTCTCAGCATCTTGTATTAACCAAAGTAATATGTTTCTATCCAAAGAGTCAAAAGGCACAGTGTAAAAATAGCTAAACAGTGATTTACTTACAGTATGTTTATTTAGAACCTTCAGATATAAACACATCATTATACGTAGATATACAGGCAGACACAAATCCGAAATCCTCAGATGTAGTTTGACACAGGTTCCCTCATACGAGACTGCCCTATTTCCGCAAGCGTCAGGCTGGACGCTTGACAGTTCAGTGTCTTAGATCTAGAAGCCATCAAAGGGGCACCAGCTTCGGCATCCTGGCAAAGCCCTCTAAATTAGGGCTAGGCCATCAGGCTGCGTGGCCTGGGGCCATCCCCTTCTCCAAGCTCCCTAAGCCCTGGAGTCAGGAGACGAGGAGAGGGGGGACCCTGGAAGATCAAACAGTTTCAGAGAGATGCCCAGAGGGGGTCCAGGCATGCCCTTAGGACAGAGAAACCCACGCAGCGAGAACAATTAGTGATATCCCTTTTCCTGATCAAATTAGGAGCCCCAACATTGGCCAATTACATGAGGCTGGGACATCAACACATAAGGGTGTGGGGATAATAGGAGGATGAGCAGAGGGAGGCTACATTGTGTTGTTCCTGCCTATGATTCTTCTCCCGATGCATTAAAGATACATTAAAGTCTGCAGCTCCCCGTGTGTGCACAGGGCCCGAATACGTCGGAGGCTACTGCTTTGCTTGTTTGAAGTGGAGGTCCTGCTATTGCAGATGGAAACCCTGCCTTGCACTGATGCCAATAAAGCGCAGCGCCTCTTTGGAACTCGGTCATATCTATTCCGTTTCTTCACCCCACCTTACCTCGGTGGAGAGCCGAGATACACTTGTTATGTTTCTTAGATGTCAAGAAAGATGGTGGGGGAGGGGGAGTGGACGATTCCTTTTCTTTTCTCCTTCATCGTTAGGCTGTGTTCTTTTACTCACTCTTTTATATGTTTCTATTCTCTTTCTATGTCTCTCTCTCTCGCTCTCTCTCCCTTGTCCTCATCCTCCCGCTCTCGCTCCCTGTCTTTCTCTCGTTCAACCTCGCCACCGCAGCCCATATGGTAATTGTGTGTAGCATGGCATCATTAGCCATGGGGAGGTGGCCAGCCAGTCAGAGGAATCAACAATTAGAGTCCAATAAAGTGGAAACTCACATTGGAAATTGCGATATGTTAATGACTTGCCCAGCATTCATAGATGCTGCTCAGAGTGCATTTTCCCAGTTATTCTATTAATACAAAAAAAATCCATTTATTCATCCCATTATACCTCTGAAGCCTTGACTGAGGAGCCTGCATGGACCCACGGTGGGCTAAAAAAAGTACATTTGTGGGGAAAGTTAATTTGATGTTGTCATGAGTAGATTTAATGGAAGGAACATTGAAGCGTGAGAGCATGTATAATGTACCTTCAGCGCCTGTTCCCCGTGCGCTGCGTCCAGCTGTCACCAAGCTGACAGCACCACCGTGCTGCCGCCCTGCCGTCGAAGCCGAGGGCAGCATGGGAGTTGTAGTCGGGGCGAGCCCATACCCTCTAGCAGGAGCCTGCTCTCAGTGCCCCTCAAGAGACACATGAAGCAAAATATCACTTAATTCACTAATGACGACCCTCAGACACATAAGCAAATCTTTAAGTAAATATGCAGGCTTTGTAACAGAACATAATGGATCTCCTAGGATCTACTCACGTCATTTTAAGCCATACGCAATGGCAGCTATTGCGATGAGTTTTTTTTTGTGTGTACCACTCTGAATATACTATTAACATTTAAACCTGTTAATTTCAGTTTCCTAATGCATTCACTCATAAATAATCACATTCAGTCATAATGACGCTTTTTGCAATGCAAAGCATTCCCCTCCGTCCCTGAGGTCAGACCACTGATGAAGCAGTTGGTGCCCCCATTCCTCCGGTGTGCCTCTGCCAACTTTACCATGCCTGTTAAGAAGAAGAAAAAAAGGATTTATACTTTTGACATAATTTCCGATAATTTCCCCTCTCAAGTGCCTCATGTTTTTCATTAAGCCTCCAAGTAGGTAAATGTTAGAACGAAAAGCTGAATAATTCACATACTTTTTCATTGGGTGTAGTCTCTTCTCATACCTTCTAAAGGACAAACTAGCCAACAAGTGGGTTGAAACGAGTTTCATCCGATACCAGAGGTCAGAACGAGGGAGCCAGAAATAGTGTTCAAACACAAGGCTGCTGTGGCACTCCTGTGCTTTTGAATTCCATGCCAATCAGCAGAACAATAGGATTGGAAGATTTAAGTGGCTATTCTTTCGTGGGTGCTTAGCAGGATGTTTTTTATACAGGGGAAAAAAAGAGAATAGGGAGACAGCTACCGTACACAAAGCAACGAGTCTGCATTATTGAACAGCTCTCATTAACCAGAATCTGTTACGACCCTGATCAATAGTCCTTCTCCAGCCGAGACATGAAGCATGGCTACACCTACCGAATATGCCGGAGGGAGATTTATTTGCAGATGAAGGCCCAACACATTTGTACTGAGAGATCACTAACAGGTCTGCCCACAGAGGAAGTGGTGTCGTTGCATTGATTCTCTCATAGAGTCTATATTTAACAACCCATTGATCATGCTCTGCGGTCTGTGAGGGCCCATGCCTTCTGCAGACAGTGGGGGCTCTGTACATACTAGATCACCTTTCATTGCAGGCCATTGTGGCGATATTGTTTCTTTCATTAATCTGAATGTGACAGGGTTTCTATGATGCATGTGGAGATTGACTTTTCCCTTGACAGGCCGACCTGGCCATCCGGCTTTCCAAACCATACCTGGGATCTCAGATCATGAGATGCAACACAAAAGAAAATACTTTTTTAATCTCCAAAAGGGAAAACGGAGTATCATTTAAGATAAGAAAGGAATTGAGGAATAAGGGAAAGACATCTGGGAAAATTGCATTGGAGAGAGAGGGAGAGTGAGAGAACGAGAGAGAGAGAGAGAGAGAGAATTGGGGGAGGGGACATAATAAATAAAGAGATGGCAAGAGATCAAACAGCACAAAGTGTCAGCTCACGTAGACCATGCAGGAGGAATGCCTGGCTCACTGGATTCTCTCCAGGTCATCAAGCATCTCGTCAGGCAGCCAGGCAGGATTCGTGCCTGCCCTTCGGAGTGATGGCAGTCAGGAGGGAAACTGTGTGCCTGACTGGACGGCTGCTCCACCATCTGAATCCATCTGGGTATACCAGGTTCACCCCCGCCCTCGCTGGACCCCCGGCACACCTCTTAAGGTAGCTAGCTGCTCCTCTGCTCCTTCCCAGGTGCTATCCTAACCTGCAGGGGATATCGCCGTGGCATCAAAAAAAGTTGTTGACTCGGTTTACTGGCGGGAAGACTGCATTCAAAATGGCTTGTTGTTTTCTTTTGAATACATCATATTTTAGGGTAGGATTAGCTCTCCTTGTGGGTGTGGTGGCAAAGTAACCTGTCTGATAGCAGCTCAAGTGGGAGAGCAGGGAAACAGACTGCTTCAGAAAGGTGCTAAAGCCTATATGAAAAAACACAGGAACACAGCCAGAGTTCCTTTATCTCTCTCTCTCTCTCTCTCTCTCTCTCTCTCTCTC
>JAVQJS010056939.1:0-13195 GCA_036024795.1 Galaxias rostratus | reverse complement strand
AATCTATTCATGATCAACACGAAAAGTATTCATCTGCCAACTGGCATATTTTCAGTATGACAGTTTTTTTTTTTGCAGATTATCAGTATACTAAATATTATCAATATATACAACATTATAAAATAGCATAAAAATCATTATGCTGTCAATAAAAATGTCAGGAAATGTCAAAACGGAAGAAAAAAAATCAAAGATATTGATTAAAAACGATGATGAAAGGGCATGCTATCAACATTCACAAACATATGTTTAACCAAAACTAATGTGGTCTTAAATTGGCATTGAAATTCCCAACATGTTGCTAATCATTTTAATAATTTATGTTAGTGATATGAAGCCTGACAGGATGTCAACCAGTAATGACAAACTAAGAATGAGTGAGCACTCACAGCAGAATCACTGCAAGTGGTGGGTTTCTGAATAATGTTGCACTTACCCTTAAAGAACTGCTCACTCAAGGGTATGTTTGATCCTTAATTACTGGATTCAAGCAGAACAATGTGTGGCAGTGTTTATTATTTACTCTCTGGATTTATGTTTTTAAGGGCAACTGCCTTGTTTGTCAAGTTTTTGACGGAATTAGATTGCTATAAGGAACTAAATACAAATGTGCACCCTTTGTGCTAGAATACTGATCGTTTTATAATTATTAAATTTGACTTTAACAGAGATAAAAACTTATTGTAATTGATCTCTTAAGTTACCACTATAACATACCATGCAAAATGATTTATACATGAAATAGCAAAAGATGAGATTTGACCATTTTGTACTTGCAAAATTGGTCTTTTTCACTGTAAAGTTGAAGCCAGAGTTAAGGTTTTGAGCACTTTACTGCTCCTTCACAGATGTGCATACCAACAGGTTATTGTGGCTCCCCACACACATTGGTTCCCACGTTATCTAACCTAGGTGAGTGTGCCCATTCCTCAAGTGCCCTATCACTACTAGACCAAATACATAACAAAACAATGACTGATCATCTTAGAAAAGAATGCATTACTTTTATAACCATACACATTAACATCAAGTATTTAGACACCATTTTATTTGACTGCTTGGAGGAACATATCCATGGGCCAGACAAAATTCCAGTTTGAATCCCCTAGAATCTTATCCCCAATTCCCCAAGAGTTGTTCTGTCTGTCCTCTCTGTAAGAGTCTGTTGTAATTTGTTGGGTTACAAGTCTGGCACAAAAATGGCTGGTATCACTCAGTGTGTTGAGTGTTGTGTTGTGTTTGGTAGTTTTCGGCACATTGCAGTTCATTATGTGTTATTTATTGGCGACCAATGTGTGTAAAGCCCTTTCAGTATCTAGAAAAGGACTAAAAACTAAATAAATTTAACATCTATTAAATTCAATTAAACTAAACTAAAAATTATTAATATTATGTGTATTTCATATTTTTTATATTATTATTAATAATAACGATTATTCTAATCATGCAGAATACTTTGAACCAGTTTTTCAAAAGTACAAAGCAATCTTGGCTCTTCAAGTCTTTTGTCCCGGTACTGCGGCCTTTGAACATAACCCACAATAAAGATGTGGTAAAGGTTTCTGTAGGACTGATTTATAAATTTATAACATGCAGTAATATTCACTCATTGCACTTAAGGCCAGCCAACTTAAGTTGGGGCTAGCCAAGTTTCATAAAAGATACATCTAGAACTGCTCTATTGCCTGCCAGTGATAATAGATAGGGCACTGTGGTAAATGGCTTCAAGTAATCTTAAAACAATATCATATGTATGAATACACATCATATGACCACAGTTCAGGATCCTACAAGAGTCAACCGAAATCCATCAAGGGTCCCAACATACAAATGTTAACCTGGACACTTGAAGGCAAAACTAAAGCATGTGGTCTGTTTCGTTAGCATTCGACATCAATTTAATAGTAGACGCTACAGGACTTGATAGTCAGCTTGTTCTTTATTGTAGACTTGGTATATAGAAAAAGATAAGAAGTACAATATGTAGTCATGGGCCCAATGGTGAATCTCACAACCTACACAATAATTGATCCCTATTCTATTCTAACTCGATTGGTTTTCATACCACAACATGAACATCTACGATAGGAACATAATGGATGTTTGTCCTTTATAACAATAGAGATCACAGGTGTAGGATAAGCACATTTATACAATAAAACTAGAGCCACGACATTGAAAGGCATTCACTCTCCTCAGCTTCTCTTTCCTTACATGCACCTCCACCTCCATCTATAAGTTCTGTTAACCTTGGCTGACATTCTCATAAAAGCACTTAACCAATGTCTCCAGAATAGTCAATCTCTATGTGATGCCATCTTTATTTGTACTTTTCTTATCAAAGTGTCAACATGATATGTATGTATTCAATGTTCTTTTTTTCAATGCACACAATGTCGTTTAAAATTGTAGAAAAGCTTGAAATACAAACTTTTCTAAACTGTAAGAAAAATAAAGACTGAAACAGTTTTGGAAAAGCAATACCAGGAGCTCTGTCAATGTCATAACCTTCTGTCTGTCGGCAGGACTTGTCCTGTTTAATCTGAAATTGATCTTCTCACTGTCTGATGGAATTCATCTGCAAATATCTCCAGAGTGGAAAGAGGAGAATTTGTCTCCAGTTCCAATCCCAACAGGCCCAGTGACCTGATTATAGAGGTGGAGGATTGTACCGAAAGCCAGCTGTAAAGGCCAATAAGGTGAGGAGTGAAGATGGATTACCTGTACGCCACAAATGCAGACTAGGAGACATGGCTCTAGAATTGCAGTACGAATAAACTCATGACGACATGGTGTATGCAGGCTCCCCATACACTCAACACAGCCGGAAAAAACATCTTACCTGTCTGCCTGGCACTAATAAAACAGAGCTCCCTTTTCCCTTCTCCCAGGGGCTCTGTGAGAGCAGAGCGGATACAGGTTCACCAATCATGGTAGGCAGTGTTCTGGTCATTACAGTGCCACCCCCTTAAGGATGGACTAGAGGAGAGAAAAGGGGGAAACGGAGGGCCATTAACTGCAGTTCTGGGGGATGTTAGTAGCACACGAGGGAACAAACTCGAGTCAGAGTGTCTGAACAGAGGTCGTCCAGGCTTTTAATAGAATGTAGAACAAATAAGGCAATTAAAAAGTATTTAGCCATTGTATACATTATAACATGGCCAACTCACCACCATGGCATAACGTTAAGACACTGAAAATGGGATATACTGTAGGTCTGATGAACTAGCATCCTATACGTTTAAAGGTATGTAAGTTTGTAAAATGTATGGGCATGTCAGAGATGGGATGGACCAAAGACTCAGGAGGTTGGCTTTTTTGAGTGTTGTGATTCAAATTCTTGCAATTTTTCATCCAATTGTCTAAAACGACATATTGCACCTTTAAGGCAAAAATCTAATATCTTAACAATCATGAGCCCTCATTAAGTCAATGGTATTTCTAGAATCATGTGCAATTCAGATGAATAACGACTTAAAGCCAAGGGTTTTGCTTAGCCTAAAAAGTATAGCATTGTGTTAGTTCAAATGGATGGATTTCTTAAAGCAACTTTAACTGCAGGGACTTATTAGTGTCTTCTGGGGAAAGAATTAAAGCCATACTTGGAGTGCCTCCTCCTGAATAATGCACTTAGGTAATGGAAACAGCTAGGAAGCAGGCTTTTATAGGGTACATATTTCATGTCAACCTCTAACTCGTTATGTATTTCCTAGGGGAGACGATTATACTCAAACCTACTATACTTAGAACAACCCCCCAAAACACTACTTAGACTACAATGAAACAGAATTGAAACTTTACAGAGAAGGTTCCTCCTCTCCTCAACAACAAAATCTAATGATGAGGATGAATGCAAATAATGTTCAATTTATCAGCGTTAACCACAAGGCTAGATGGAAGTTTGGCAAGAAAGGTTGGTCTTGTTTCAAAGTCAGAATCGACCACGTGATCTGATAGGACGTAGAATGACAGATTATTCTAGCCGAGAGCACCCTGGCAGTGATCTTTCTCGCATATCGGCTCCATCAGAACCCAGGGAACATTAACTGATGGTTAAATCAACAAGCAGGCTACCAAGAGGTGAGGCAGGCCACATAGCTGTGGTCAGAATGTTAAACACTTGAATTAAACTGCCAGTCCCAAAGGATAATAATCCCTGTTTTAAATAATCAACCGTAGTTCTTAATGCCAGTGAAAAAAAGATGTTAGTATCAATTTGAATTGAAAGTCAACAAACCATTTCTTGAGACAAATTAACAGCTTTAGAACAGTTTTCAATTCACAATGAGCATGTTGTCAATTGCCTTTGGCCATGAGACTTGGAGTATTGTTTTACTCTATTATTCATACAATATGTCATCTGTTCAAAATCAGGCTGTTTGACAGGTAGCATCTGATGTATGTTAAAATTGCAGATTACCTGCACTCAGGTAAACATACATGAGGCTGAGATGACGGGTCTTACTCTGTTGAGTAAGTCAAAATGTCTAAAATGCAGACTGTAAATTATGGGTAATGACATAAATCCGAGATGTTTTATATTCTCAAAATTAATTTACTGAGAATGTGTAACACAACTCTCTACAAAAGGAATTTTGAAGCCTTGCAAATAAAACCAAGTTGGGTTATTATGTTTCTGCTACGTATTGTTGAGCATCTTCACAACTGCATACTTTACATATTGTACTTCAGTGAAAACAAATTGTAAAGTGGAACTATAAAAAAGTTTAACATTTTAGGTCACAGTGAACTTTAATTTGTCACAATACATTTACAAACTGGCGTGGTCGTAGAGCTTTTGCCAAGAATACCTCGAGTTCTTGTGGTGTAATCAAACCAACTTTGCCCTTTAATCTCTTGCTCTACCATCGTGCTCTTCCATGATGCTCTTCTTCTGCATAGTCACAGTCATGGTTTATTTATGTGATTGGAGGAAAAACTCCCAAGATGGCGTTTTCAGTTTACGTTCCAATGTATCCGTATTGCATGTAGCGCCAACATGTTGTCCTTCAACACATTATCGTTCATAGCACAAAACAAGCCACACAATACCGACAGTTGCAAACAATTACATGTATTTATTGATTGATAGATTGAACATTTTTGAAATAGTAGAGATATATTGTTACCCTACAACTGCATTTATATACAAAAATAAAAAGCCTGAGGTATTTTGACATTTAAAATAGATTTAGCATTTAAACACTTTTTACATCTGCCACATAATTCAAAACATGTTTTTCCATCATATATCTGCTCTGTATTTTGGAACCAAGCATGTCCTGAGCAATTGGAGGTACATATCTATATCAATGGGCCAGCAGAACATCAGATAACCAGGGGTGCAACAGATCAAGTCCAAGGTTCAGTTTGTGTCTCGGTTTTGGTGTCATAGCTATGGTCCGGTATATTTTGTTCATTGGGGGAAGATGTTGTTGCTATTTCCAATTTGCTCTCTCTATTTGTGCCAATTAGGCTTGTAGCTCTTGAGAAATTGGTTGTCCATGCAACCAGTAAGTACTTGCCATCTGATTTGAATGAATCAAACGGTGCTGCTGCTACTCTCACTGACCCGCTCCTTCATACTTCCTCTACTGCTCTCACCATCAAGGACGTGGACTCCCCTGTCTGTTATTCCTGACCTGAACCTAGGCATTCTGTTATCGAATTACTAATTATCAGTCAGGTTAAGTTTAAACATGCGATAGAGCATTGATCTACATATCTACTTGCGTCAGTATATACTTACCCAGAAAACAAACGTTAAAACAATGGTGAATAATTCCTTTTGAAATTTCCTATCTTCCCCTTTCAGAAAATAAAATGTGCAATCACTGGTGAGGGCAATAGTCCAATGACATTACTACTGCCCCCAACCTCACTGGCCATGATTTAAGCACCAATTATGGCATCAAGACAACTCACAGATGACAAGCATATTGGTGTTTAGCCAACAGAGCAGCGCTCAAATTGAGTTTTGAATAAAGTAAAAAGGTAGGATAAGCCCCATTTTCTTTGACAGAGAAGCACAATAAGAATGGCTAAGTCAAGGACAGGTTGCTAAGAGACGACTGCTTGGTCTGTGACCCCCAGCAAAATTAAACGATCTGTCCCAGGTTATAAAAAAACTCACATACTGCACATGGCTGTGGAACACAACAGGCACACACTGTCGATACATAAAGAATTTTAAAAGCCACTGTCACGGCAATGTGTGCGTAAATGTTTACATTTGCCTGGCCGTATTGTAGGTTTGTGTCCTCCTTTTCTTCACACTCTCTCCATCCTTAAGTGAGGTCGACACATGACATGGCCCCGCCTATTCATCAGTCTACATTCCGTGCAGCTGTGAATAGCCAACTCAACAAGGGCAGACAGGAGGAGAAGAAGGGAGCGAATGCTTTTTTTCTGTGTCTGTGTGAAGTTAAATACAATGATCATTGATGATTGATGTTACGGATGCCCCATGTTGACCGCATGTTGATGCTATTTGTGATAGCCTGTA
This sequence comes from Galaxias rostratus, assembly GCA_036024795.1. Classification (NCBI taxonomy): domain Eukaryota; kingdom Metazoa; phylum Chordata; class Actinopteri; order Galaxiiformes; family Galaxiidae; genus Galaxias; species Galaxias rostratus. The sequence continues at coordinate 6,690 of JAVQJS010056939.1, read as the reverse complement.
ATTGTAGTCGTAAGTCGTACATTGATGTTATCGTTAAGTTTGGCACTTGTCACTTTCTTTTCTTTGCACATCCCGCTCAGGGTCAGCTTGACTTGGTAAGAAACCACGGGGTTCACTCTTCCTTCATGGAGGGAGGTACTTTGTGTTATAAACACTGGGTGGGGAATGTGTGTCGCTCCCTTTGTGTTTTGTAGCTAGTTACAGATTTGGATGGGTAGTCAGAGAAGACGGTTATTTGTTTTATGGTTTTGTTTATTTTGGCGCCGTTCATTGTCCTGCTGCTTCCTGTGTGGCGATCACATTACATAGATTATAGTATGTTACTCCTACGCCTATTGTGTTGAATACATCACCTCCTACTTATGGGCAAATATAATACCCTCATCTCCGACCTAGCTTTACACCACCTTTAGGGTCATATTGGCCTCCTTGACCTTTCAATCATCTTTGCCTTTTAACTAGCAAATGTAAGAGACTTACACTTTTTTAATGTACATTCCCCCCAGTTGCAATCCGACAGGGTGGTCTGAAGTCTCAGGATGAGATCAGATGCCAGCTACTCCCGTGTCCCTCTCTGTCTTCCAATGCTCTCCTCTGACACTGGCCACACATACAGCTGAAAAAGGGCACACGCATAGCAACAATTAAGATGTATATACAACATGGTTTATGAGCAAAATAATTGGTCTGTATTTTTTTTATCACTGTTTTCAGACAATCCTGTCTCGGTCTGTGGTATACATATTTATTGTAATTTAAAGTGGAGGATAAAGTAGCATGGAAATGCTTAACAGACCCTCACAACTCGGAGCCACAGTTCTTATTGCTTCTCTATACCTGCAGCTTCCAGTGAACAGTACTTGGCCGTTACACTCCTGCAGCGTTAAAAGCTTGCTGCTAATTTAACCAAGGTCTGTTAACATTCTGCTGGAGATCCATATTAAGCTTCAATACTAATGCCTGTCACCATGTGTTAATAGGTTTGCGGCACCGCAAGAGAAAGCAGGTTGGTTGCCTGACGAGTAATATGCAAACAAAGGGATCCAGAAGCTGACCCCATGAATGTGTTGCCTGAGAGAGGTGGCTTGGAGATGTGTTCCTCCCCAAAGCATACAGCAACACATCTCCTCATTGATCAATGTGATCTTCTGCTCTCTTCAATCTTGTATACAGACATCTCTAGTGTGTTTTTCCCATGAACTAAAGCAGTGGGTGGCTGGAAATTAGTATATGCAAGACCCTATTACCTGACGCCACATAGAGAAGTACAGACACAGTTTAAAGACAGGTACCATATATGGAAGTGCCCCAAATCCGAATTGAAAAGATTGGATTTCATGCAATTTATGCTTTTCAGACTGTTATGAAACAAAGTACACTATGCCCAGATGAGAAGAGGTACAGTTATGAGAAGAAGGAAATTAGGAGGTAAGTGATGAGCAGGAGAAAATGGTAGACAGTCCAGATGGAGAGGCACGCAAAGGAATATATTAGAATAGGAGATCAGATGGATGAGATATGATTAGCCATGTGGTTTGCATGATTGAATTACCCAAAATAATTTTCTGGCCCCTGGAAGCAGAACGGGCTGGTCAGAATTTAATATTCCACTCTGAGTAAACACCGCTGACACAACATGGAATTTTGTACCACTTTAATTATTCATTGGGTGAAAAAAGTATTCTTTGTAGCTTTTCCTTGGTGCAACAAATCAATTGTAGCCTTTGAATTTGAAAAAGTGGCATTGGAAATGGAAACAGCTTTAGCTTTTTCGGTAGGAGCCAGTATGTGTGTGTGCATGCGCGTGTGTGTGTGTGTGTGTATATACAATTTGTGTTGTGTTATTCAGAAGCATATTCCAACCATGGAGAAAGTGGTATTGTGGGGAGTCACAAAAACCCTGCAGACCCTCCAGAAGCGGCTCGGCGGGAAACCAATCATCATTTCAATGTCGTCACAGAACCTCTGCAGTCCTACAAGCGGGACGAGAACAAAAGAGAAGGAGAGATCCAGAACAGGGAGGCATGAGGAGGAGGAAGGAGAAGGGGGGTGAAAGAGGAGCTGGCTCTCACCACTGGAGAGCAGCGACAGAAGTGAGACACACACGGTGTGACCCAGATTCACAAGAGGGAGAGCCAGGAGCATGTTGATGGGCCCCAGCGTGTTTACTTTTGTGTCTTTTTCTGTGTTGTTCAACAGCATATTCCACCAATGAATAAAGTGATGTGCTTGGAATACCCTGCAGTACCCTGTATTGACAGAAGGCTGGGGGTTGAAAACACCTTTCCTGTGTGCCCCCTGTGCTGCATATGTCCGAACATAGAGGTGTGACAGCTCCACAGTTCTCTGCTGCTTTACTGGCACCTAGAGTTAACTAGTGGAACATCTCCTTTTTGTTCCTCGGTGCCTCAGGCATAATGAAGCACACACTGATAATGCCACATCTTGGGTGGTTGGAGTCCAACATCTCAGTCTCAACACAGAATCTATGCAAACTAGAGAGGTAGCTTTCCCAAATCAGAATGATTCTGAAACAATAACAATTCTTGCTTTTTAATGAACTCCTAGCTAGCTAGCAAGTAGGGCCCTAAAGTAGAGTGCATCCGGTAAGTATTCACAGCACTTTTTTCACATTTGTTATGTTACGATCTTATTCTAAAATGTATCACATTATTTTTTCCTCCTAAAAGTTCTACACACAACAAACCATAATGACAATGTGAAAATGTACGTTCCCAACGCGCACAATGATCTCCATCATTCGCAAATGGAAGAAATTTGGAACCACCAAGTCTCTTCCTATAACTGGTTGACCAGCCAAATTGAGCGAAACTGGGGGAGCAGGACCTTCGTCAGGGAGGTGACCAAGAACCCAATGGTCAGTCTGAAAAAGCTCCTGTTTTCCTCTGTGAAGAGAAACTTCCAGAAGGAAAACCATTGCTGCAGCACTCCACCCATAAGCCCTTTATAGTAGGGTGGCCAGACGGAAGCCACTCCTCAGTAAAGGGCACATGACAGGTCGGAGGTTGCCAGAAGGCACCTAAGGGACTCTCAGACCACGAGAAACAAAATTGGTCTGATGAAACTAATATTGAACTCTTTGGCCGGAATGCCAAGTGTCATGTCAAGAGGAAACCAGGCACTGCTCATCACCTGGCCAATAACACTATCCCTACAGTGAAGCATGGTGGTTGCAGCATCATGCTGCGGTGTTGTTTTTCAGTGGCAGGAACTGGGAGACTCCCTGACGAAGTCAGAATCAATGGAAGGATGAATGCAGCAATGGACAGAGGGATCATTGATTAAAACCTGTCCGAGAGCGCTCTGGACCACAGACCGGGGTGAAGGCTTACCTTCCAACAGAACAACGACCCTAAGAACACAGCCAAGAAAATAAAGGAGTGGTTTAGGGACAACTCTGTGAATATCCTTGAGTCGCCCAACTAGAACCCAGACTTGAACGTGATTGAACATCTTTGGAGAAATCTGAAAATGGCTCTGCACAAATGACTCCCAAGAATGGGAGAAACTGCCCCAAAATAGGTGCGCCGAGCTTGTGGCAAAGATGAACCGTTGCCTCAGTCAACGCGTCAAATTGTGACACATTCGGCTTTTCATAGATATCTAATAGGTTAAATATCTGGTCATGTCGATATCCTGGTAGGCATGCGATCCTGTGACTTGCAGTGAGTGTGGCTAAAATGACAGATAGCCAATGTGAATGTAAGATGAAAATAAAGGGGAGGAGTTGTATCATAACTTCTTTCTATCTCCCGGTCTAGACTGAATGTAATTTGAAGACTTGTCTGTGGTTCCTCCTTGTGAAACATCTTGTAATATGTGACTGCCGTATTGCCGATGAATCATGTAGTGTATACCCCACAACAACTTCAAGATTCCTGAGTACAAGACAGACAGACAGTCATGTCGTGGGTGGAGTATGGCGACCTTGCTACTTCATGTCATGTAGTGTGTAGGAGCGATTCAGTGTATTGCAATATGTATTGTCCATACTATCTTTTTACTAGCCATTGTTGTTAATTAGCAGAGCTTTATCCAAGATCATTTTAGTTGAGATCAAGACTAGGGCAAGACCACAGGGGTCAAGGCCGCGACAAGACCAAGACCGGGGGAAGGGAGGGGATTTGAGACCTAGTCAAGACCCAGACCACTGGAAGTCAAGACTGAGACAAGAATTTTGGCATGTGTATTATTATAACCATCTTTAATATAGCATCATCAATATTTCTGACTTTCACAGAAATACTGTTGTTGTCAATGTGATTGATTGACTCATTTTGGGGTGGCATACTCCACCATATTAACGTCACACACACGTTAAGCGTCTTTGCATGTTACGTTAAACAACAGCCTCCCAAAGCATTGACGTCAGCCATCGTAAGTTCTTTGCTAATATTACACGAGCTCCACCCCAAACTACCAAGAAAGCCTGCGCCAATTAGGCTAATTATAAAAAAAGCTTTCGCAAAGAATTTTATTTGACTTGCTTCTATACTTGTTGAGCTTGATCCTTTGGGGGGAAGTTGAGTAACGTAGCATGTAAAGAAGTAAAGTTGTATAACGTTAATATGGAGGAGGATGACACCAACATTTTAAAAGGAAATCTTGCCATGGTAGCTAGCTATAAGGCCTATACCAGGTCCCTCTGTAAGATAATTTTGATTATTACAAATATATATTACTGTTAGGTGTTTAAAAAGTACATTTGAAAGTTTGATTGTACAGTTCCTTGAATTCTGAGATTGCTAGTATGTGAATCCCGCCTTTCATCAATTTTGATTGGTTGACTGATAGAAAATCACATTGACGAGTGCTGGACTTTTGGCATCTTGAAAACAATGCTCAACTGTTCATAAACTAGTAGGTTATTTATCAAGCCGTGAAATTAACTTAATCCATCTATCCATCCATTATCAGAACCGCTTATCCTAAGCCGGGGGGGTGGGGGTTGGGGGGCTGGAGCCTATCCCAGCTAACTTTGGGCGAGAGGCAGGGTACACCCTGGACAGATCATCAGTCCCTCACAGGGCTAACACATAGACATACAATCTCTCACACACACACATTCACACCTACGGACAATTTAGAGTCACCAATTTACCTGCATGTTTTTGGAATACGGGAGGAAACCTGAGTACCCAGAGGAAACCCACGCTAACACGGGGAGAACATGCAAACTCCACACAGAAAGGCCCTCGGGTGGGAATTGATCCCAGAACCTTCTTGCTGTGAGGCAACAGCACTAACCACTGCGCCACCGTGCCACCGTGCTGCCTATGGTAGATCATATAGATGTTTAATATAGCAAGTGAGTGCCACCCCCTCTAGCTCCAAACACACACATGGGAAACAGCTCTTTCTTTTGATAGCACTTTGTGCTCTTTTATTAAAGTTTTTAGGCTTTTCGGTACAATCACCGTTGCAGTCTCTACACCGGCGCTTCCTCCTCGCTCCGGCTTCCGGCTTTTTAAATCTGTGGTTGTGTCCGGAATGGCTCACTACTCACTAATTAGTATTTCCCTATTTAGGGTAATACACTGAGGTCCTTCATTAGTGGTAACCCACTCAAATAAAATGTGTGAATTCGGACACTAATCGTACGTCATCTAAGTGCGTCCATGAGGCGCAAATGTTACATTTGCACTGCGTTGTGGTATATGCGTTATGGGAAACCATGAGTGCCCTCAATAGTGTTCGACAAATGTAACAACAATTCGGACACTAGACACAAAATGGCTGATTACATGATAGTGCCCTAAAACGTAAATAGTGAGCCATTCCGGACACAGCCCCAGGCTCACTGTTAAAAGTAATTAGAGGCAATCAGCGCAATTAATCAATTTACAATGATCAACGCTGATTAACTCCACTCTCAGTTGTGGTAACGGATCCGAGAGCCGGTCCTCTCAGTCTCTCTCTCTCTCTGCAGCTGACGCTGAAACCACGCCCACCCTACCACACCTACCCTTTGTAGACATATTTTAATGCTCAAGTTAGATAAGGAATAATTACAATTATTTATTTCCCCTTGCTTTAAGGTTTTGTCTATCTTTTGTATCTTATTCAATTAGAATAAGTTACAACCCCTTGCAAGAAATGTGTTAAAAGCCAAAGTTTCACAACAGAACGTTTTACTCAGTCAATAACATAAGTATGGAACTACAGATATCTATGCTACAATCTACTATAAACATGCATTCCGGTCACCGCTTTTATTCCCTTTTCATTCAAGTTAGGACAGGCCCCAAAATAAAAATGATTTGCCCTTATACAATCCCCTCTAATCCATCGGTTTTTCTGGCGCCAGCTAGTCTCACGACTTTTAGGGCTTCAACCCACTTTACAACTATACGCTTAAACTAAGAAAGCACTGCTCTTTATCTCTGTACATCTCTACCCTCCTATTGATCACTCCTCAGTGTGATGAACAGATGTACTAAGATAACATTCCTTCAAAAGCTTCTTAAAATACTCAGTGATTTCTCTTTCCTTCTTCCTATCTTGTTCCCTGTTTCCAGGTTCAAGGTTCAAGGTTTTTTATTGTCATATGCATAACGTTTACAGAGGCAAAAGTATGCAATGAAATTCTTGTGTCTCTTCAACACCTAACGCTAATGCAGACATTAATAGAATATAACAAAATAGGTCAATAAAATATAATGCAAAGTA
>JAVQJS010056932.1:0-11928 GCA_036024795.1 Galaxias rostratus | reverse complement strand
CACACTGGCGTGTGAGCGATATCACACACACACACACACACACACACACACACACACACACACACACACACACACACACACACACACACACACACACACACACACAAACACACAAACTTACTTTCTCACTAATTCACAGCAGAGGATGAATTGGACAGAGGGCCCTGCAGGGTGCCTGTAAGCCTGATTCAACTCTGGGGGCCACTGATGAGAGTCTACACTTGGGAACTCCTCCATCACAAAGGATAGAGAAAAAATAAAGCTAATGCTACTGCAATTTTGTCTCGTTCTATCTTGTGTGGAGGGAGTCAGTCTCATTGAACAAGGCAGGGCAAAACATAGAAGGGGTCAGGAAGGGGAGGATATTTAACAAACCATCTGGAGGAGCCCGTAGGGGGTGAACGTGGTGGGCTTTGATCCCCTCAAACGCCGCTCCCACGTGGGTCACGCAGCTCCTTTGATGGCGTCAGCCAGACTAAGGTCTGCTCTGGCACCTGTGAGCTGCATGTCCAGGGGTCAGAGCACTGGGGAATCCAGCCCTGCCGTTGGGAGTACACGGCCCACCCCTATTTTCTAGCCTGGCATCTAGTACGGACTCCGCGTGGAGTCGAACCACAGACTCTCGCTACGTCCGTTGGACTGCCAAGACAACTTGTTTTGCGGCAGTGTTTTAGCGATGGATGAGAGGAGGATCGGTCAGTCTTAGCAGAGCAGAATGATTGCTGCTAGTCGCCGGTTTCGCATTAGGCCGTAATAGTCAGGTGAAAGGTTGCCAGTGGGGAAGATGACAGGAGTAATGGTCGTCAAGAGAATGATCAGGGTTGTGATGATGATGATGATGGTATTGAAGATGGTCCAATGATTCCCCCAGAAAACCCAGTCATTTCTGAACATGAGACGTCACAGACACGCTACATTTTAAGTGCATGCTCATGTCATTGAGAAAATACAGGCAACATATGTTATTTGTAAGGCAATATTGTTTGAAAATGCTTCAAGATTGTCTTGCAACTACTAGGAAATGTATTACCAAGAGACGGCAATCTCAAGAATCATGTTTTTAAATTGGAATAACAAATCCTCTAAACAGGGAAAACGTATCATAACCTGACAACTCGAAATTGCTGCACACAATTTAAAAACCTATCCCCGACATTTTAGATAAGGGTTTTTTCAGCGGTTGCTATTGGCATTAACACATATTTTTTGGTGGGGGATTTTTAAGCAGAAAAGTAGGACTACATTTGGACAATTTAAAACAGAAAATGAAAGGCAACGCACGGAGCCCATCGGGTCCCCCACGGTCTCCCGCGCCTCATTTCAAATGCGAGTTGAGTTCCCCACCACATTGACATTCAGACGGGCCCTGAGCCAGGGATGCGAGTCTCAGTGGTCCCTGAGTCCGTTCCACACGGCCACATCTAAAAACATCAGAGACCGGGCCTACGGATCACACAGCGGACTCGACGGCCGGGAAGCAGAAACAACTATTAGCACGACGGCGGTGACGTGCCGGCAGCGACTCCCTCCCTGTGAGGCGCCCGTGTTTCTCTTCATCTCTCCGTTCACCACACGCTTCCTTTTCTCTCTTTTTCTCCTCTTTCGCTCCTTTTTCGCTATCTCTCTCCGTCTTCCACGTATCTTCTAGCTGTCTCCCCCAGCCCACCCCGCACAGACACCCACACGCTGGCTCACAAGTGAAGCACCCCCCCCCCCCTCTAACAGATCACAGTGCTTTATGCTGCGAGGTTGTCTTCCCTTGGCACTTCAGGTGCACCGCGGTCTCCCGGGCGGAGGTGCAGTTTGACTCGACTTGACTTAAATCTCTGTGAAGTGCCGGGGCGGTGGGGGGCGGTGGGGGGGGGGGGGGAGTCGGCGGTGCCTCGCCTACTCTGATGATGGGGAGTTGTTTTGGAGATTCGCTCTCCGGGATATGATTATCTGCCGTGCTTTCATCCCCGGAAAAAATAGTTGTCCTTGTTTCAAATCCAAATGAGTCTGGATGACAGTCCCAGCAAATGGAAGCACCCGGAACATACAGCTTTCACACTACAAACACTGTCACAGTGAGGCATGCCAGCGGGGAAACCATGAAAACTGAACATACCAGGTAGAAAATCCACATCTATTCAATGACTTAAAAAGAAAAGACTTTAAACACTATTGATAAAAAGGATCAGTTCTCAAAGTAGAAAAGTTGATGCTGGACACCTTCACTTTGTAAATACAATTCCAGACAGCCAAGCCTGTGTTAGCATCCTTCAACAACAAAACCTCAATCATCTCTCAACATCTCTCAACATCTTTCACCACGCTGGTGTTTACCTGCATGATGATTCACACTCAAGGTAATTGAATTTATGCCAATTATACAGGGTAGAGTACTTGACAAGCAGAAGTGGCCACTTCATTGAGATATAAAGTGAAGTTACGAGAAATAATCATCAAGTAACAGGTAACACGGTCAGTTTCAGACAGTATATTTGTTGGGAGGTCATATTGAACGTCTTTGACAGTCTATATTTACATACCTTTCTCTACCTTACTTAAGGCAGGGTCAGTGAAGCAGGCTTGAACCAGTGCTAAATAAATAATGATAATAATTATGTATAACAAATTGAAATAGTATGTAGTTATACACAAGTGTGTGTTGTCATTGAACACCTGTAAAAGACAGAATGTATTATAGGTCCATGGGGAGATTGCAGCTCCTTAGGCAGTGTAATGATGGCATTGCCAATATCGTCCTTGTCCTATAAGGTGCTGTTAGCAGCCAGAGTTCTCTGTATGCCTTTTCTCTAAGCGTCTCAATTGAACTATTAGCCTTGTACTCACTGCCTAAGAATGGATGCAGAATGACAGCATGTGACGTTACACACACATCTGCCTTTTATCACTGTTGCTATGCGATTCTGTTTAAGACCGAGGTAGGTCATGACACGAGAGAACGCTAGACTCTGACAAATCTGAGACAAATATCATTTTAAAATTTACATTAAGAGCTAAAGATAAAAAATAAGTGAGCGTGTTTAGCAGTCGGTGTAAATGGATGTGGGATTTATATCAGATTATGACACGGAAAAGAAAGGAATTCTGTAAAAATCTTCCGGATTCTATGCATCTTGTGTCTTAAATGCACTCTCTACTATGGAGTTGATACAGAGAGAAATAGCTTATCTATGCCTTCAATCAACTGCAACTGCAATTTTTTATGTGTAAACATGAAAAGTGAAATGTGTTTCAGATTTCTTCAGATTGTAAAAATACTTCCGCTGATAATAATGTTGTTTTTTTTTTTGCAGTATTTCGAGCGAGATAGCAAGTGAATTGTAAAATTTAGACTTACTTTATCTCTTAAGCGCAGCTTTGAGTTTGGACTGAACGGATTTGTAATCTGTAGAGTAGATCCCGCACGCACACATTCCCTCACTTCCCAGCTGAAGGGTGGTGAGGATTCTGTAGAGAGACATAAAAGCAAAGGAGAAGTGGACATTTCAGTCAGTGTGGTGTTCTTGAATACACAGTGGACCACACAGCAGCTGTCCAACACCTAACACATTGGATATGGGAGTGAGCCCAGACAATCCATCTTTTATTTTTTAACATCAATCATTTTTGTATGTCCATCAACTTCAAGTGTTTCGTAATTCATTTAAAAAACAAATACATTATCTTAGCTCGGTTGTATTTTTACATACTTTACAGCACTCAGCACTTAGCATTTTAGATTTCTAACATAATTCATGCAAGAGAAAGCCCACGATTTCTTCGGAGACCGCTGTCTACTTACAAAGCAGGGGAGAAAGCTACCTGATAGGCTACACGTTACAGTCAGTGTGTCTTTTCAGGTGTGATGATTCCAAATAGGACACTCTGGACTTTAAAGACGACAGGGAACGGGCGAAGCATCGTTAGTCAGTGTGTGGCACCAGTAAATAAGGTGTCAGTTTACCCGGTCGCTTCGATATCCTCCCTGCTCGGTTCTGGCATTGAAAGGTAGACCGTGATTCCATTTGCTACAGTTATGTAACGGCGCCACCAGACAGACCCTAGATGGGTCCCTTTGAAATCCAGGAATGAGAGTACTCATTAGAAGGGGACTAGGGTTGTGAAAAAGAAACCGTTGAGCTCACATCAACAACTTTTTCCTTGTTATAATGGGTTTTTGTTTTTTTCCCCCCAAGATAAAATATGAACCATCACAAATTATGAGCACTAAATCCTAAACACTCCCTGCGGCAAAATCACATCACGTTGTGCTACATGCCGACCATCTAAGAGACTTTTCGAAATGTTCACTTCTGATCAAACATGAGCTCCGATCTTAATAGGGTCAGAAATGTTCACAACCATTTCAAAGCTGTTCATGTAAGATCCCTTTTCTAAAGGCTCATTGCTTGCAGCCCGCATCCTAAGATTCAGACAGAAACCCAGGGAACCGGACCTTAAAAGCGTCTCCTACACAGTGGTTCTGATGGAGGACGAGAGTCTAAAGGAGTTTCCCAAGCCCGACCGCGGAGAGTGGGACTGCAATCAGACACCGCACAAAAGCACAGCTAGCTAATTAGAGCCCAATGAAGTCCACTAAGGGGTCTCAGAGGTAGAGGGGAAAAGGTATAATTAGCTGCTTCATAGCCTGGACCCTGATTATCACCTCAAGCCTTTGAATTTGAACCCTTCCTTTGGATCTAGCAGGTACTGAAGGGCCCATAAGGTAGACAACAGTACATTTCTGTGTGCTTCCTTGGTGTCTATGAAGTACACTAAAAAGTGTTTGAACCGAAAAAAAAGTATGTAACATTTTTGAAACCATTGTTGTTAAGTGTCTCTTTCCTCCCCTCCAACTTGCATGACATTTGCAGTGGTGAACGCAAATTAACACCCATTGCTCAGTAACATTAGTCAGCTGAGATGCGTTATTGGCTAATGATAGTAACATGACTCTGATGTCATAGCTGCGCCGGAAAAGCTTAGTCCATGATTGGCAAGTTCGATTGACTTAAATTTTTTCCGTCACAAATCAGTGAAATTCAGAACAGCTTGTAAAATAGGGTTGACTTTTTCATTTTGCTAGTACAATCCCTTAAAGAGAAAATTATGCAAACAAATTAATGGTAAAAATCTTAAAATTTTTCTTACATTCTTTTCAAAAAAAAAAAAAAAAAAAACGAACTGATCTGTGTGTCCTCAGGCGCTTCTGTTTGTCTGTGTTGGTCTTATACGACACATTGGAAAAGTACTTATGCCCAATAACATCCTATTGATACCGATTTGAAACTAACGTGAATGGGCCCGCTTTGGAATCGGATCGGAAGGGAACGAGAAGACGAGGGTCTCTCGTCTCAAACGCCGCGACAGATTCGCCCATTAACTCGTGAGTAGAACTAACAACGTCCACCGGTTCAGATGGTGCACGGCGTTCACATTCTGGCTCTCATTATAAACCCATTAGATCTGGGTTTTGTAGTTTAGTCTGGTGTCTTGGAGACCATCAGCCTCAACTCGATTCTGCTTCAGCGTCTGCCAAGGAGCTGCCAGCCGACTCGCCAGAGACTCTCTGTAGTGCTGTTGTGGACTACAGAAACAGACAGATAGGCCCAGCCAAAGGCCCTCGACTAGCTTTAGCATGCATCCCCGCAGCAGCAGAGACAAATCGATCCTTCCGAGACGGGGGTATAAATTAATTGATCCAATGTGCCGGGATGTTCGCGAGACTTCTCTTCCCCAGCTCTTCGTCCATGCCCATTCGAAGTGCCTCTGTTATGGCTCCCGCACGGCCTTCTCCAAGGACACGTTGTTTGGTCACGTAGCCATTTCTCCCTTCCACACACCCCCATCTTCACTTTCCTTTGACCCTCCCACTCTCTCTGCTCTTCATTCGTGTGGGGGACCACACCCTGGCAGACCGCATGGTGGGGTTTGGTCTCTTGCAAGGTCGCTCTCCCTCTTGTTCACCCCCATTATTTGCCCACCTTTTCCTACAACAGAATGGAACCATTTCCCGGAATGGTTAACATAACGTTAACTATTCCGGGAAATGGTTACATTCTGTTGTTACCTCCTTGCCCCGAGGCAAACGTTGGCCTTTTACAGTACAGTGCCCTGCCTCTAGTTCCCCTCTAACACACTATATAGCTCCTCGTCGCTCTTCTCATCCCCCTCTCTTCTCAGTCATATGATTTCAGTGACCATGGCAAACAGTGCCTGGGATCCGTCAATGTTACACATCTTTAGAGGTTTGAGGGTATTAGGCATGCTAGCTGCACAACCACGCAAATATTTACTCTCATTTTCCCCACTGCATGTTTCACTCACATCTCAATGTTTACCAAACACCCACACTCCTGTTTTTAATATTCATCCCCCAACAGGCGATTGGCCTGGGTCAAACTTGGTGCATTCCTAAGATGTCCCTTGTGGACGTCATTGTCAGAATAATGAAAATCACAGCCACGGATTGTCTGAGGTGAATTTGTCAGACGAGATACCTGTTTGAACAGTACACCTCTCTCGCTAGAACCTGCAGGCTTTCTGCACTGATACTGTACCTGGATTCACAGCACGAGCAATTAAGATTCATTAGCACTTACAGCTTTCTGACCTATTTCTTACCACCTGCTGTGAATTGGTTGCTGCCTTTGGTCTCTGCTTAAGTAGATAATCCAGACCTGTCTGGGTTCTGAGTGGTGCAGTGTGTGTGAGAAAGTCAACTAAGAAAGCATAAGTAAGGGTTTTTATTTTTGTATCCCATTTAATTTTTTTTTAAATTAATTCCTTATTCATGTTTTGACTCATTGGCATTTAGATCTTGATCGAAGTTGTCATGTAATCCATAGCACAGTGCAATTTGTAATACGCGCAAGAACATTTTATTGACATTATAGTTAAAAATCTGCATACACACTCCCATTGGGTTCCTTTGGGGCAGAAAAAACTATTTTGGCTGCTGCCAAATTTAGCAGAACTGTCCGTACAGCAACCTGAAATCTGTCCCTTCAGCAGTTCTGACAACAGATCACAACAGGGCTCTGGACAGCTCCCATTCCTAGCTCCTCTCGCTTGACTTTGTGATCAGGACCATGGACAGTTCCCCAGCAGCATCCCTATCTCTGATGTTCCCTACCTGCAGTGCCTTGGACAGATATGGCAGCCTGGCTCGGTGTCACAAGTACTGCATTTAAATTCAGCACCACGGACAGCTACTTACAGCCGAAATGCAGTCACTTTGCTGGAACCAGCCTAATTAATTCTTTGAGCTTTGGACTCCGGACTGGCGTATTGTGTGGGTTTTAGGAGTCCAATGGAAGTAATGGGGGGTCAGATAGACGTATATAGCTCACTCTTTTGTACCTGCTGATGAGGTCGCAATCCATTTCGTTTTCTTAACCTATCTCTTCGGTTAAGTGAACTTTTAGTTTAGAGAGGAGAAAAAAAAGGGCGAGCAAGCCCAACAATCCCACAGCACGCCTCTAAGTTCTCCGCGGTTCCGCCTCCTACATTAAGAGAAGATGATTCAACTGTAAAAGCTTGAGGCGAGGGGTCAACAGAAAGCGCATAGCGAAGCAAGCTGTTTTTCAGGCCTGCGAGATAAGGCCTATAATTACCTTTGAGAGCAGTATATGGAAAGCGCCTTCTGAATTTGTTTGGAAGCACTGCTCAATTAAAACAGTGCACAGGTGCATTAAACTGACAATCAATTCAACGCACTACAACAATGGCGGAATAAGGAAGTATGGCAAAAATAAATACAGAGACATAATGAGTTAGTTAGTACTTAATTGTGCATAAACAAAGTGTCTAAAATGCTCATTAAAAAATAAGACGAATGAGTCTTGAAAGGGTCAAACTTTCAAATATTCACAAAACCAAAACGGTTTAGTTCATGAAAGCATATGTTCTACAGGAACAACATGACCTAAAATGATGACTTGACCTGACTTTAAAATGCCAGGAGTTTTTATTTATTTAAAGTGAGTCCTGTTGCTATAGAAATAGCAACAATTCTAAACGTCTAACGTCTCTCATCTAAATAGGAATATTAAGAGATCAAAGGGAGAACATATTGAAATGTATGTGTACAACTGATGGAAATCGATGGTACTCGATGCCCACAGCTTGGGTGTTTCATTGACATATGAATAGCATGTATAGCAGTCTTTGGGTGGCTTTCCTCTGTGTTTACTGTATGTGTGTGTGTGGGTGTAGGCGAGCTTTCTTTGATCTCACCTCTGTCAGAACCTCTCGTTATCCCAAACACAGTTAAGCTCTTAATTGAAAGCAGCAGGTTGGCCTTTTTATGCCATGTCCTCTGGAGTTTGATGCTTGGCTTTGGAAAAAAAGCAGTGTCACCTAATTAATTCGGTTGCCGTGGTTTGCGATGCAGTTTTTTTTTTCATTTTACCATGCGGGCAAAGAGTTGACAGGAGTACATGCTCAGAACCTCTGCAAATTATACAGGTGCCGAAAGGGCTGGGATACGGGGTTGGAAACACACAGAGAGCCAAGAGCCTGCATCAAGACAATCAATTGAATAGGTGCTTTTGTAAAAAAAAGAAAAAAAAAAGAATAGACATACATGGACAACCTTCAGGAACCTGTCCGCTCATCAAAAACTCCTTGCAAGTAGGTGCAGGGGGATGGTGGAAGCTCTGTGCATTTACAAGCAGCAAAACAAAACAAAACTGAACATGCATTTTGTTAGTGCATTAGGTTTCTCCTCCTTCTGCAAATGTGATGCCCTACCGAATCTGTCATTTTGATTTCAAATGTGTGCGACGACTCTGGGTCTCATTCAAGGTAATAAATATGATTTGGTTATCTCAGTTTGCTTTAGAGGCACTTTAACTGCTTCAAGGCAAGTCAAATTTGCTTCCATCTGAGGGGTATAATGGTAAAATGATGCAGTACACTGCAAATATCATAAGGCAGCGAGTGGGAATGGCATTATGAAAAATCAATATTTATGACATAGAAAACCAAAGGTTTGCGCATAACATTGTTGACATCAACTACCATCATATTGATAAATGACTCAATATTGCCTCTGAGAACCAATCTAGAGACAAAAGTCTAGCATTTGTCTTTCAATATCAATATCATCTCTTAATCTGCATGCCCTTGTATGTAATGCATATGCAGGGACACATTTGCAATGTGGTTTGTCCATTCCCTTTTAAATAAAAGGAAATTGGCTGGAGGATAGCAACACATATTAACACCTTTCATTGTGCACAAATACAATTTTGCAATCTACAGAGCTGGTTGTAACACAATAAAATATAGAATACAATGCACATTTCACCGAGTACTGTACTGACAATAAGATTAGTAAAATAGCCGTTAATTGCCTAACTATATTCATACAGGACTGTAATTTAAGCAGCTCCTTAGTAATTATATGTCTGGTTGAATCATGACTTCGAGAATAACATAAAAAAAACACCCATAGACACCACCCATACATCCATATTTCATGATACAGATAAACCTTTCTGGTGTAGTGAATTTTTTTACATTCTGTGGTGAATTTGTAACATTCACAATTTGTAAGGAAGTTCATCCGGTCCAAATTCAATTTGAATATTCTTCACACCTTTGACAACAGATTTGAATAAGTATCTGCGTTTTTCACTAGATGACAGGAAGTGCTTTGTTAATTTGTGCTGTGCTACAGAATTAATAGATTTTGACTAAAAGCAACGCTTTTTGCATGCAACAGCATTAAGGCTGTGTTTTTGTTTGAAAGATTCTTTCATCCATCTTGAGGGTTCAATGGGAAAAGGAGCGGAAGAGGTATTCATTTTATTGATTTCTTTGAGGTCTTTTAATCATTTGGTTCAAACCTGTGCGTTGTGCCTTTCCCCCGAGTTAAAGACCAGCATCTATCCAACCGGCAGCAGTGCTCTTTTACACAATTACACATAATGACACCTTGTGCAGAACAAACACTAACTCCAGCCAGAGAGAGAGAGAGAGAGAGAGAGAGTGAGAGAGAGAGGAACAAAGTTATTAAGGGATCTGAGATGGCGCTAGATAAGGGGAGAGAAAACGAGAGAGTGCAAAGATAAGGAATAAGAAAAACACAGACCCAGAGAGTAAAGTTCTCCCCTGACGTACAGTATGGTTCGTTCTCCAAAACCATCACGTGACCTTTGCCCTTAACGTATAGTCGACGTCAGCATGAAAAACACTTGTGTGTAATCACAATGAGCTCTCTCTCCCTCTCACATGGCAGCGTCATAAACATTGCGGTCTTGGACCGAAACGCCCACACACTGACCACTTCAGCACCATACTGAATAAATCTAGCACCGCTGTGCTTTTTAGAACCACACTACCCTCGGCACAGATGACAGGCTCTCGCCCTTTCCAGCAGTTCCTAATTGGTCCATTTTGGCTTTTCATGCCAACAACACACTTTAGGGCACATTTATAACTGTGTAGTCAATTATGTATACTTAGCTTTAATCCTTTTGACAAATGGCAAGGAAGGAAAAGGTTGTTTTTGATTGGACGGCATGCTATCCGACTGTTTACTCCCCAACGACGGTTTGTTTACCTGTTCATCGCCGGCTTGATGACAGTTGATGACAGTTCCGTTAATGCAGAAAGAGCCTTCCTGTGACCGCAACCCCACTTCCATGTTCAAACAGCCTTTTATGGACCATTTCAAATGAAATGGGCCTAACAGCGAACCTATAAATGGGTTGTGGTCACCGAGGGAAATAAGCCAGTGGCACCGCTGCACTGTAGCGAATACCTGAGTACCCCATTATAGAGCCAACGAGGCCTCTTTACTTAGAATTTGAAAGGGCAGTGTGGTTTGAACTTCCTAAAAGATTAATGGGAAGGGACGGCGGTGAAAGCCTGGGAGAGACAACAAGAAGCCCCTGCATCTTTCATTGTGCCAGTCAAATGGAGAGGGTCATTCATTCAAAGCTATTAGTGAGAAAAGGTCACTCCAACATGGCGCAGGGAGCTTTTTAAATCGCAGTCACGTTGACAATAGACAGGAAATCAGAATCACATATCGAGTGTTGCGTGCCAATTAGCAGCAGTTTGAAGCACGAGGCATACAGTTCGAATACAGTATTGAGATACATCCCATGTTGTGTCACGTCAAGTGTGTGCTTCCAGTTTTTTTAAACCTGTGGTAAGACAGGGGTATGTGAAACCAAACAGAGCTCAATATTACAAAGAGTCCATGAAATGTCAGAAGTCCAACGAATATGAGTCTCTCTGGTTTTCAGTTAAAATAGACCATTGGTGCTTTGAGTGCCCTTGTTAGGGTGACTTTTGAAAGCCTCTCTGAGAAAGTTTTAATCCTGTCATTGTCAGGCCTTCATATTCTATTCAGGGACACGGCATGTAAAGATTCTAGCAATGTAGTATTGTCTAATAAGAAGATTAACTCTATTTGCTAGTGATTTTATTGCAGGCTGTTAGCACAATAACGCCACATCCTAATTAGAGCAAGATATGTTCACTAACCTCGACTGAAATTAACCTTGTTTATGAAAACACTGCTGGTTACAAATTAGAAGGTTATCCTCAGAGAGTGGGTCACGCAAACAGATTAAGGCTCTTAAAGTAAATCACATAACATAATCCACTCTAAAGATGGGTCTCGTTATGATCGCGATGACAACAAAACTTAAGCTCGACTTGACTGATACTAACAAGGTTAAATACACATACATTGTTGAGAATCGTCCACTCATCAAAAGCGGGCGGAGGAAAGTGCACCATTTTGGAGTGTTCCCACCGAGATGCACTGCCAGATGTCTTCGAATCTTTATCGCGCCTGGGTTACAATTCAATTCAATTCAATTCAATTTTATTTATATAGCGCTTTTTACAAAAACAATTTGTCACAAAGCAGCTTTACAGAAATATGGATGTTATGGACATAAAAGATTTATCCCTACC
>JAVQJS010056929.1:0-29226 GCA_036024795.1 Galaxias rostratus | reverse complement strand
CTTAGTGCCGTGGTTCTCCTGTTCCCTTAGTGCTGCGGCTCTCCTATCCTCCTCTAAGTTTAGTTTAGTGGGGATGAAGGTGTCAAGCTTGTAAAGGTTATTACGAGATACAGCTACATAAACGGTTGGGCCATTAGTCCCGATAGTTAGCCTCTCCACCTCTCCTGCTGCCTCTCTCAACACACTCCCCCCTTCCTCTCTACCTCTGTACCTCATTCCTCTCCCCCTCTGTACCTCATTTCTCTCTCCCTCTGTACCTCATTCCTCTCTCCCTCTGTACCTCATTTCTCTCTCCCTCTGTACCTCATTCCTCTCTCCCTCTGTACCTCATTCCTCTCTCCCTTCTTCCCCTCCATCTTCTATCTCGCCATCCTCTCCTCCTATGTTGCTCTCTCTCGTCTCCCTCCTCTCTCTTTCTGTTGTATTTCACAATCTCTCTCTTCTTCTCCTCCGCACTGTCCTCGACAATCAACTCCATTTAACGATAGAATCTTAAAGTCATTCTGTGGTTTAACTATTTAATATAACTGCTCCCAAAGTCATTCTGTGGTGTAACTATTAAATATAACTGCTTGATATAATATAACTGCTCTGAAAGTCATTCTGTGGTGTAACTATTTAATATAACTGCCCTGAAAGGCGTTACTGTGGTGTAACTATTTAATATAACTGCTCTGAAAGTCATTCTGTGGGGTAATGCTCTGAAAGTCATTCTGTGGTTTAACTATTTATTATATATTAACTATTTATAATATAACTGCTCTGAAAGGCGTTACTGTGTCCTTGGCTTGTCTCAGTGATGAGACTACATTCCAGAGTAACTATGGTGCTGGACATGCAGTACTGTACTTAAAGGTAGAATGACCCCCCCCCCCCTCTCGGTGTCTACAAGCTCTGCCTCTCGCTCTCTCTCTCTCTCTCTCTATCTCTCTCTCTCTACTGCTGACTAGTCGTATTTGTATCTGGAGCATCACATTGCTTCGGGGTCCCACCCGTGCTTAGCATGCCAGGCACATTCCGTGGACAGACTTTGAAGCACTTGTATCTTTTCTGTGATCATCTTAAAATGTTTAACATAGAATATTTCTTACATCGGAATAAATTCAGGCATATTTTTTTTCAAGACTAAATCCACTCATCAGAGCCCTTCAAACACCAAACCTCGGTTGCCCTCCCCCGGTACATGTCGCTTCTCTCACGGCCTCCCACTCCCTTCGTGTTCTCCCTTCCTCCAGACCAAACGGTCTCTGCTGCAGCCAGCAAAAACACTGGGGTTAACTGTCACCACCACAACCAGCCCCCCATTCCCCTATCCTTCACTGGAGTGTCAGTCCGACGTGAAAGGGGACGCTAGCTGTGTGAGGGTTAACAACCCCCCCCCCCCCCCTCTGTGCCAGGATATCTGGTTATAACATTAGCC
Source organism: Galaxias rostratus (assembly GCA_036024795.1). Lineage (NCBI taxonomy): Eukaryota > Metazoa > Chordata > Actinopteri > Galaxiiformes > Galaxiidae > Galaxias > Galaxias rostratus. Next base: position 27,806 of record JAVQJS010056929.1, on the reverse strand, counting down.
CAGCGAGGTAGCCCTGGAGGTTTCGGCAGCGGTTAGGCCTTCTGACAGAGTAATAAGTAATTAGGAGGTCCCCACCTGTAATCCCATCCCAGAGCCGATCGGGCCCTCTCAGTTCCACTTACTGCAGCGCTGCAATAACACAGGAATTAGCTCGTATCTGAGGGCGCCGGTAGGATGTGTGGTGGAGGGAAACGGTTCGCTCAAGTCGTTTGCCACTGTGACCGCGGTGGCTGCACAGCTGTCGTTAACGACATTGGCAGATTTCCACAGCTGACCTGAGGTGCCTTGAGTGGGCGCGTGCTGCAGGGACGGGGGCCTTGGAATGGAAGTTTATGAAACTACTGAAAAACGTCTGGCCCCGGCCAGCTGTGCTACCGGTACTCAACAGCTTTCAGTTTCGCTTTCGGTTCTGCTCGATGACTGCCGTTGACCCTATGGCCATGTCTTACAAACAGGGCTCCACTGATCTAGTCCCACACACTCAATAAAGGCACTGCCCGCTCCTCCCGTAAGCCTCCTCTCGGGAAACCAGGCTTCCCCCTCCTCCCAACACCCCTCCCCCACCCCACCCCATCCCATCCCTTTGCCCTCAGTCCCCTTGTTGTCTTTCCTGACGTCAACGGCTCATTTGAAGAGGAGCGGCGGCTCCTGGTCGGGTTTCCCAGAGGGGCGAGGCTGAGCCCCCCACTCGCTGACCCCTGACAGGCCCTGGTCGAGCCTGAGAGAGGCCAGTGAAAAGGGCTGCTGATCCCCTGATTTATGGGCTGCCTCGGCTATCGGATCCCCAGCACCCCGAGATGGTTTGTGTTAGGGGGGTGGGACAGGGAGGGGGGGGTGAGGGGCGGGATTCCCACCCTAGGCCTTGGACCTGTTCTAGGGTTACATCGATCCGTAGGAAGAAGTCTGTGGTGGGGTTTGGATAGGTGGTTGGCTGGGTGAAAGGGCTAGTGGGTTTCACAAGTCTGTAAAGGTCACCAGGACAGGCAGGCAGGCATAAAGGAGGGCTTGTGCGACAATAGGAAGTTGAAGTCCTCGATTGCGCTTTCTGTCGGGTTTCACGATTGCAGTGCAATAAATAGTATATTTGCGGGATTATTGTTTCCATCTCAAAGTTACCTCATATGTACTGATTAAAGTGTGTGTTCTATAGCTCCTCACCAGCAGATGTCCAGAACCTGCCTGCAGTTACAGACCACTGTGTGGGCCCCAATCCAACCATTGATCCACCATTAACTCTCCTTCTCCTGTCTGTTGTCGTCACTCACACCTTCCTCATGTAGGTGTGCCAGTGTGGAACGCCTTTGGACCAGGCACGGCGTTCCTTCCCTTTACCTGAGAACCCATGGTCCCATGTTTCGTATGTGTGTGTGTTTGCATGTGTGTGTGTGTTCTCTCTCTCCCTCTGTCTCTCTGAGTCATGAAGATGGCTTCTCTCAGGCATGGACGGCTGCAGCGTGCGGTAACTGCTGGCCCAGAAGAACTAGGTCATATTTGACACACTTCACAAGCCATGCTGTACCCGACACACATCAAACCGCAGAACACAACACGAACCCCCCCCTCCCCCCCCAAAAAAACAGCTCACACATCCCCATTTAATCTGACAAGGAAGTCCTGTCAAATAATTTCTATACAATGATCCCAAATCTGAACTATGATGGATTTGGTCGCACAGCCTGAGGGAACCACAGTCGATTCTGCATCCCCTAAACAAAAGCAGAGTCTTGTTTGAGTCTGTTTATTCGCTCCACTGGCCTCATCGACTTTAAATAGGCAAATCCGACAGTGTCTGCCTGCGGACTGCAGGAAAATCAGCAGAGTCGATCAGGACAGTGGCCCTGCGCTGAGCAGGGTGAACCGTGGAAGTGGGTTGAACACGTCTACTGGCTCCAAGACGACTTCTGGCGACGGTGGTAGGTCAGTACTTTGAAGTCTGTCACGGTGTTGATTATCGCCAGCCCGTATATTACAGCACCAGTCAAAAGTTTAGACACTTTCCCATTTACGTTCCAAACTTTGAACTGGTACTGTAGCGGTTAAAACCGGAACATTGTCTTGTAGGGATCCTCAGAGATCTAAGACTGGCCGTACCCGTGGGCTTGGAGGGTCTGCTTGTGTGTGGGTCCCCTGAAGTTTAATGGTACAGGGGAAAACCCATGCACGTCAGCAGCATCAAAGCATGACGGCGGACTCCCGCCAGGTTATCGCTCACGTTTTCCTGCGCACACCGTTTTGGAAAAGACTTTGAAGTCTGTAAAGAGCAAAGCCACGTTTGTTTGCCCAGCACAAATGTCTCCGTATTAACAGGCCTCCCTATGAAGAGATTTCAAGGGGCTTTTGCTACCATATGCTGTCTGTTTATTTGATCGCAAAGCGAGCGAGGAGCGGTCCAACACAAAAGCTGACCATTTGTTCAGGGCCTTGTTCCTGTGAACCCAAAACAGGATGTCACAGCAAACCCCTTCAGTCAGACCTACAGAAACACGGGCCACACACACACACACACACACACACACACAATACAAACAGCCCTATTGTTTTGAGAGAGGGAGGGAAACAGGGAAGGAAAAGTGAGTAGGCAGGGAATAACATTTCGTGGGAAGAAAGAGAGAGAGAACAGCAGGAGGAATGACAAGCAGGGAGGAGGAAGGAAGGTGGAAAAGCTATTGTTAAATAAAAAAAATCAAAGAGTGACATAGGGGAGGGTGGGTGAGAGAGGGTGGAGGATCTGAGCGGACCGGCCAGACATAGCAACAAGACAGCCAGGGTCTCCTCCCTGTTGTCTGTAAACAGGCTCTGTCGGAACTCACTCGAGAGCCGCCCTATGCTAAGAATGCTAAAGGGGATTAGCACCGCAGCAGCCACTTGAGGTAATGTTAAAAAACAAGCCCCACCTCGACCACGAAGGCTCAGGGATGAAAAACTAAATACAGGCTCAGATACGGCCCATTTAAGACACACAACTGTGGCAGAAAGCATCAGAGGTTGGTCTAAACAAAGCTTTGCATTGTTTGCTAATTCAGGCACTGGAAACCCATTGTTTTCTTTGGTTTTTTTTGTGCATATGCGTGTGCATTAGCAGGTAGACATGGTGGCACTCGTCGTGTTGAAAGCCTCTTCCAATTGGCACACAAAAAGACAGCAAAGAAAAGGGCTTGTCAGCAAATCTCAATTTATTATTTCTCTTTTTGTGTACATCATAGACATATCTCTTTGGAATTACATCTCTCTCGTAATTGGAAAGTCAAACATACAGACTGGATATTGAACGGAGCAGCTTTGTAAACACGCAGGAGCACAAGAAGGGTTTTAAGAAAAACATTGCAAAAACATTTACGGTTCAATGGGCCCAGTGTTATTTAGGTGACATGCTAACGGCTTTCAAACTTTCACACACTTTTTTAACATGCTAACGTATGCAGTGCCTAGAGGCCGAATAAGGGGAACAATACCTGCTCCCATCTGTTGGTAACCAGCTCACATTCTGACCTGTACATTCCATCTCGGCTAACCCCGGCTAATTTGTCAGTGATATCCTTCCAGTCAACTGATGGACGTGACACTTTCATGGAGACAAAGAGGGGATCTCTGACTGGACGATGACGTGAGCCAGGACCTATGGTTCTTCAGGGGAGAGGGTTGAGCACTTTGGCTTGCCCTATTCCTCCCCTTTTAGGCCTGACAAGATCACAGAGGAGAGGAACAGCACCCTGGGAGAATTTGACTTTGTCAACTCTGCCCGTGTTGTGAAGGCAACCTTCGAGAATATTTAGCAGTTTAGGTCAAATAGTTTATAGTCCCTAGGGGCTGAATGTAATTGGTGTAAACATATAATATTAAAATGTTACAATGTTAGGTCAATAGTTTAGTTTCTCTGCATGCGTTGCGACAGTATTGTTTTGATACAAAGGTTTTATTCTGTGAAACGTTTTAAATGCCCATTGAAATATTCTGTCGTGATAATAACTCCATTGGAATGGATTGCTTTCATGTATAATGAATGAATTTCTACCTAACAACAAAAAATAGCTTACACTGGAGCAAGAAACAGAAGGACGAGTTCACTGTCAGCAAGCTTTAACTCTTCAAGTAAAAAGACATTTACTGTATATATTATACAGTATGTATATATATGTGGTCAGTAGTTGTGTAATATGCAGTGTGTGCTAGCTGTCTTTAGGCTGTGATGGGATCAAAATTAAAACGCTTGGCTCCCAGTCCCCTTGCATCACTGCAAGACGTTCAGAATAAACCGAGGTCTATAAAAGTCAATGTCAATGCTTGTTCCAACGCCTGCGTTTAAGAGGAACAACGAGCAAACTAAACTCGGGACAGTTTGGAATGAGGTACTTACGGTTCGCGGCACACAAACACAATAATATCTTCAGTTAAGAAAAAATAAATTCTCAATGATTCAATTATGGGGTGTTGGATTTTTTAGACACAAAAACAGTAGCTCAATGTGCTTGAACAAACATACATCTGGTGAAATATGTGCCTCTGTTGGGTAAGTATGGAACAAAGTGGTACACACTATCAGTCCGAGTTCCCACTACATCTATAAGCCTGGGGGAGGAGAGTGGAGGGGGATCCAGGGAAATGTGGGAAATGTCCTTTCCCATCACACACTCACACTGACACGTGGAAAACATCCCAGGAGCAAATTAATACACTTTCCATTGGATTGGATATAAATACAGCTCATCAACCTGATGGTAGAGGAAAAGGGTATACAGTATAACAGTCTCTGGTCCCTCCCCGTAAAGACAGCCTTTCTGGGGGTTGGGTGTTAAGATAGTGGAGAGCTACGCTACACAGTGGACTCTTTGGGCCCCTCGATGGCAGCATTCTTACACCCGTAGAGCCACTTGATGACCCTCGCGTTCCTCTCGATGATGGACACCCCCACGGTCAGCTTCTCCGCCACCTCCTCCTGGAACAGCCCCTCCCCCGAGTGGCGAGAGAACTCGCTGGGCTCCGAGGCGCCGCCGCCCCCTCCCGGTCCCACACTCCTGAGGATCAGCGAGAGCGTGTCCACGGAGCTGGCGCCGGACAGGAAATTGTCTCGGCCCAGCCGGTCCACCAAGTCCTGGTCCAGGCCGCAGAAGTCAAAGAAGTGCTCCTGCTCCGACGGCGCCACCGAGCAGCTCAGCCGCGGGTCCGACTTGGAGCGGTGCAGCTCCCAGAGCTGCCTCCGGGGCGGGAGTGGGGGAGGCACAGGCTTCCATGGGTCGTTTTCGTCTTCCTGGCTACTCTCATCGTCGCTGGCGAAGCCGTTGCTCAACCCGTTACTCATGACTCTCTTAGTCTGTTCCGGTATGCAGCTGAAGCCTGGGCTGGGAACAGACCCGGGTGAGCGGTCCTGGTCCGTTTTACTGGACCTCCTGCTGCCCGGTCCCCCGTCCACCGTGTCTTTGTCGTTGGTCCAAGACATGCGCGAGTCGCCGTCTCGAGAGGGAGCTTTCTCCTCGTTGATCACCATCTTCTGCGTGCCTCCCTCGCTGCCACCACCTTTCTCCCTCATGGAGCCCTGGAAGAGGCGGCGGACAAAGCTGTACCCTCTCACCTCCATGTTATTGCTCCCGGCCACCGCCACGCTGGGACTCTTGCACTTTTTCTTCTGCCTGTAGATGACCAGGGAGTCAGGGCGCAGCATGCGCTTTCCGGTGCTCCGTCTCAGGATGGGGGCGCTGTGCGGGGCCACCAGGGGCCCAACGCCAGGGGTCCTGGGGCTGGGCGGCAGCCTCTTGTTGACCTGATTCCGGTTGTGCGTCGCTACCTCCACTGACGTCCGGCGGTTCTCCTTCCGGGAGTCGTCGTTCTCGTTCTCGTCCGGGTAGGTGTGCGAGCCTGAGAGGGTGGAAAAGGCAGCGTTGGAGGTTCGCCGCGGGGGCAGTCGAGGGGTAAGGGTCCCCGGTATGGTGATCGGCCGTCGGGGCACGGGGGGCGGGGTGGCGCAGGGAGACAGCACCGGCTCCTGCTTGGTGTTGATGACCTGCTGGCTCTTCACGTACTTAGCCTTGTCGGCCTCCAGCCGTTCCACGGCGCTGATGGAGCGACCGTGGCCCCCGCCATCGATCTGCCTGCGCAGGTAGTCAGGACCTTTGTTAAGGAGCCTCAGGGGGGATGGGGATCCGATGGGTGTCAGTGGCTTCATAGTACTCCACTCTACAAGGCAAAGACAGCCCCAAAATGGCAGCCACCTCTTGCAATAATAGGCGGTTCCCCAAGGGACTACTGCTAGACTAGTGAAGTTTACATCTAGATAGAACCTTGCATGTGTGCTCTGAAACTACGCCGTTTTCATTATAACAGTGCGTTAATTTTGCCTGAATGGAAATAGAAAGTAGAAATAGAAATGGTAATTCCAGAGACCACAGGCGCTAAGTTTGTCGAGAGGCCTGCTAAAGATAACTCCTCAGTCTCTTTGTTGGGTTCTGCTGGAGCCCATACAAATTGATATCTCTATCCAGTATTTACACAGGCATTTGGAGAAATGGGTAGGGTGCAGGAAAATCCTTGCTCCGGCGGCCAAGAGCACTCCCAAATGAGACGTTGCCCAGCCCACAACGCAGCCAAAATTGTAGGTAGAGTTTGCTTTGAAAGGGTTACTCCTTCCTCCCCCCGCCCTTTTCTCTCCACTTTCCTTCCTTCTCGTTCAATTGGTCTTTCCAGAGAAGCTTGTCCGGGGAAATGAGATATACCGGCCTCCAGTCTTTGCTTTGTCAGGGACGCCGGGTCGAGACTCTCATTGTTTCGTGCCCGTCGCGGCTGAGGTGACCTAAGAGTGGGCGGCACCGCAGCACTCGGGACGTTGACGGACAAACGGGCAGACGGAGGTCCTGTCCTTCTCCTCACCTCACCTGCACTCGGGGGAACCTTGGAAGAAACAGAAAAGGGAGAGAAAGAAGGAAGGTTTCAGTTTGGGCCTTTCAGTCTCCAGGGTAGACCAGAGAGAGCAGATGGCAGACAGGGTAGGGTTGTCCCTGAAGCTCAGGTGGAGCTTTTTCTAGAACCGGGAGGGAGTTCCGTGTCTGTGGCCAAGGGCAGTTCCAGCTCCCATAGCAATACAGCTGCACATAGATACTCTTGCTATGTAAAACATGGTTCAGTTCATGCACAATAATCCTATTACATGTTGCCATTGACCATACGTTTTGGTTGTAATTTATGAGCTCACAAAAGAATTAAGCTACAGCTCAACATTCAGCCACTGCAAAAAGCGGCCATCATCCAGCCCGGCCTTGCGTAGTCAGCTGCAATGTGAGCGGAGCAAAATGTCCGTACACTGCTTTGCAATCCTTAACAGCTTCACTTAATAAAACATTCATTGAGTGTATCAATATTTGATAACCCACCAAAAACCTGGCCAAGTAAACTATGACACTTTTAATGTAGTCATAACTCTGATACAGTCTGAGTCAAACAAACAAACTAACAAACTTAACAAATCCCAATGAAAAAAATACATTTGAAACTTTACACTCTCCCCCCAAAAAAGCCCTATGACACTGATATAGTTCTCAATGATATAGAATCTCATTGGAGTAGAGATGTGTTATTTTTAGGCTCCCAACGCTATGTGGGAGTGGGGTAGAGAGGGTGCAGGGAGGATACATGCGCCTCTAATCTGAGAACCTCTGACGGCGAAAGTGCAGGGGGAACATGTATAATTGGAAAGCATCACAATGCTGCAGTTATGACGTCGCTCTGTGTCATTTTGCTGCACGTGTGCCTTGGGAGTGTTTGCTTTGTTTTTGACAGTGCCCAGAAATGAACATTTAATTGGTAACGTGTGCGTGTGTGTGTGTGTGTGCGTGCGTGCGTGCGTGCGTGCGTGCGTGCGTGTGTGTGTCAGCACCAGGCAATAATGCCCAACTGAGTGGATAAACGATGGTCTGTGTGCACAGTTGGTGGGTAGATCACCATGCCATTTCCCCACTCCACTCTTTTATAAACAGCATATTTATACGACAAACAAAAGACACTGTTGTCTGTGGCAGGGCCAGACCAGACATTCCACCTCATCAAACCCTAAATCTGCAACAGAATCCTGGGGCCGCAGGTGACAGTGGATATTCGAGGTTGTCTCCTTCCAAATGGACGATATGCGTGAGACAAAAGGGCTCCCTTCTGCTGCTGAGGACAGCTGTTCATCGGCATATGGTTCTTCCTGTGGCCTCAGGTCCGATTCCAATTTATCAAACGCTATTTTCGCTCTTCCGTCTTATGAGTGAAGAACAATAGATGATCCCCTATGGCGGGAAGGGGATCCCTCGATGGCAGGTGACTCAGGTTTGGAGAAACATCGGACGCTGGCTCTCTCTCAGGTCACTGATGTTTGTCCAGCCAAAAGCCCTACAGCAGTAAACTTCAGAGACGAAGTGGAGAGGGGGGGGGGGGTTGATGCTTTTTCCAGATGTCAGGCCAGTATGGCCGGGAACAGCGGACATTGTTTTGGGAAAAGGTTCCGTGAAAAAGATTACGCAACAGGTGTGGTGGGAGAAAGAGACTAGACTGTGGCAAACAGAGAAACACAAGGTAAAAGAAATGATGTGGAACTAAGGGTAGGGGAGATGGGGGCTGTGGTACCCCATAAAAACCTCACTGGACACCCTTCCTGTTTCTTATCTGAGGATGTAGCTTAAACTGGCAGGATAAGCCATGTGGTCTAAACAGAATCATGCATCAATCTTGACGGTAACATCAATGTGTTTTGACTTGGATAACTAATGTAAGAACGATCTATCGAGGACATAGCTATTGATGTTTAGCTCTATCTAAATGTTCCCCCGTCCAACAGATGTGTACCGCAGAGCCTTCCTTGTCTTTCTCTTTAGTGTCTCCGGGACGCTGGTTTAAGTGAAAGTGACATCAGGCATTTGAAGCCAGCCAGCCAGCCTCTGCGCTCAGAGGTTAACTCCTGCCCAGAGCACGGTCTCAGTCCTAACATGGATCAACGTGAATCACAAACCTTGCCTGTGGTTGTTTGCTATACTATTTATGTGTCAGACGGACACTGAACACTATGTAGACAGTGGGGGTGGGGGGGGGGGGGGTTATATTTTTTTATACCCGACACCAACGGAAAGGATTACAATTTAACAAATATTTGATATCTAATTTTACATTTAATAAAACAACAAATCCAGAAAAATAAAAAAGACGAGACAGAGCATGTACAAAGAGTTACAAGAGGGTGAGGATGGGTGAGGGAGGGGGAGGCTGCCATGCCGCTAGAACCCCCATCCCCTGTCCCCTCTCAATGTCTTTCAAGAGACTCTCCTTCCTCCTTTAGCAAGTGGTTCTTGTATGTATTTACCTATCTTTCTCCTCCCTAAATCCATCACTCTAAATTCCCCTCTCTTTCCCTCCCTTTCTCTCCCTCTCTCTCATTAACCCCCTCATCTCCTCAGCAAGGGCCTGCAGGCGAGGCTTAACTAGGCACACAATTCAGCCCAAAGAGGAACCAGATGTTTTCTGTCATGGTGCCTCAGGACTTCTGACAACTGGAGGCAAAACAGAGGCTGACCGTTGAAAAGGGGAGCTGGCACTGCATAGTCACCGGGGTCCTAACGTGGAGCTGGGCATTGATCAAATGGAATTGGCCCAACTCTACTTTTCTTACACTCAATGGTTACCAATGAACTGGCGTCCATGCTTTTTCTAAAGCACATCATAAGTGTGAAGTCAAATGAAAGGGGCAATAATGGAGCATGCTCAACGCTCAAATGTTTGCCAATTTATTCCACGTAATGCTTATACAACCGCCGTTTCACACGTGTGCACACAGACACTCTATTTGACGGGGAGCCAGAAAGATATCTCACACAGAACCAAACTCTAACAGTGAAGTTCGGTTCAGTGTCTGTGTGGGAGATATGCATTAGAAACTCTAAACTCAAACAACTCAGACAAAAGCCAGGAAGTGCCTGTTTGGTCCACACAAACTTGATAAACTAGCCCTGTGACGGTGTGGTCTGAAGGCAGGCCTTAAGAGAGTCACAAGAGTGAACAAGGACACTATATTTGGAGGCTAAAGGAGGGTTCCATTATGAAATATGGATTTACTGAGATAAACAACAGAGCTTGTCTCTCATAAATTTCCAGCCAGTCCTGGCGTGGAATCAACCCTTTTTACCTGTCAAATCCATCTTCTATTCGCAATGAACATCTGCTGCGCAACACAACATGGGCCATCCACTAATCCCTCTATCTTTCCTTGTCTTTTTTTTTGCTCCATCCCTCTTTTTCTTAACAGTAACATCTGCCTGACCTTCTAAGGATGGCCTGGACAATACAGAATCACTGCAGGATTGTTCCAATGTTCAAACTTTAACCAGAGCCCATTCAGGGGGCATGGGGCCGCTCCACACGGAACATCTGCAGCTCTCCAATCCTCTCCGGTCACCGGGCGGGAGGGAAAAGCCCGGGGACATTAATGATCCAAATTAACGACTTCTCCGCTCGCTCATTAACAGGCACCACAGAAGACGACCCGGAGAAGGTTTAAGGGAGCCCTCCCCCAAACCATTGCGCAGACGCAGGCCGCCCTCTGTTTGCATTATTAATGGGGGCCAAAACAATGGCCCCTCCACTGAGCGTGGTGATAAGAGTGAGACCTGGTCTCTCTGCCTAATTGGCCCACGACAGAGAGAACAGCACCACAATAAAGTACGGGGGTGAGGGGGGACAGAGCAACAGCCCAAACAGGCCTTTGCCAGCGCAAAGACAAAGCCAGTGGGACACTCGTAAATCCCATTACCATTGTGAAGCCGTGAGCACCATTACCACTTGATCTACGAGGGCCCGGGGGAGGGGGGCGTTTGGGGAGCCAGTGAGGCCCGTCCGCTGCCGTGCAGGGCAGCAGCAGGTCATAAGGGACGGCCTTAGGGACCCACAACCTTTGCGGCCCTCCTCCCAGACCGTAAAGCAGGCGGGGTGGCCTCTTAACTCTCTGAATGCCCCCTCTTTTGTCATTCAAAGGTAATCATAGTGGGACAGCTAAGTGTCGGCTTTGGCTGCAAAGAAGTAGGGGTGGCGGCGATAAACTATGACTGGCTCTGTAAACACATCCACCAAGTGCGCCACAATACCAAACCTTTAGAGAGTTGCTAATGAGATCACATTCAAGGGTGAATCGCGGCATGACCAAAGGTCTCTGATTAATATTTTCAAACGTTCTGGGCACAAAACCAGTGCGTCACACCCCACAACTATGGCCCGTTACACTCCTTCCAGCTAATCAGTCATTTGACAAGCACCATGATAACTTTATCAACTCATTGTGTACGTGACGTGAGTCTGGCTCTCAACGGTGTGAAGCCAATCCTTATCAAACCTCACACCCCCTGCCATGCAAATATAGGTTCTGTCTGTTGAGGTCGATGAATATATTATTTTGACGTGTTAGTGACTCGCTATTACTTTGGCTGGCTAAAACTTTGTGTGCTACATGGTTTGAAAATAGTAAAAAAAACATATCACAATATTATGAACAGAAAACACCCTAAAAGATCACTCTTTTACGACCAAGAAACAATACAAAAAGTACAAAAAAGGAATACAAACCTTGAAAGGTAAATTAGGGAACATCTCGCGACACTAATGACAAAAGTTCACGCAAGTTGACCTTTCATGCTACACCGAAGGCACAAACGAGACAGCAAAACGGGTGACAGATTTGCTGAACAACAATACTGCATGCACTTTGAATCTTGTGTTCTGTAGTTTGTCCTTGAAAACACAAGAATCTAATGCACCAGGTTGAGTAAATCCTCAGCCAGCATCATGAAAACAGCTGTCCTTGATCAGCCAGAATGCAGCACAAGGACGCCCAACCCACTCCACACTTTAGTGAGAGTGCTAAGCCTCAACTGTGTTATTTACTACCAATGAAAGATCTAATGAGGCCAATCGAATACTTAGAACAAGAATAAGCATACCATTTCCCCTGTACAAGAAAGTGCTCATGAATGTATTGAAAAGCCCCATTACCAAAAGTGCAGCTAGAGAAAGGCCATTTGGCGATGGGGGTGTGGGGGGGTACACACTGTCTGATGATCGTTTAGACCTGTGGGAACACGGCAAAGTGTTACTGTGGGCTTGGATATGTGTGTGTGAGTTGTATCAGTGTAAGCATTGTGACCAATGGGAGTCAGGCATAGCATACCTGTATACTTTGTGTTCTGAATGACTACTCTGCATTTGTAGCTAGCCAGGCTTATGTGACCGTATAAGCAGCCAACGTTGACCCACAGCAGGAGCAAACATCCCTTTCAGCCTTGGGTATTAGAAATCCCCCTCCAAATATCCTGTGATGGGGTTGTATATATAATGCTGTGCACACAGACACAGACAGGCCCATCCCTAAAACACTCCCTTAGTCTTGAATTATGAAGGGCTGTTCTGACAGAGGGAGCCCTCCTAAAACTCTCCACTAGTGTTAAAGCTCTGGACGAGAGCTCTTTCTGGGGAGCAGACAGATGTTTTGTTTCCGCGAGTTGACAGGGTTTTCACTATGTGAAGCCTGCGCCGGTTTCTGCAGTGCTGAAAGCCGGGCTATAGGAATGACTGAAACATTTTCAAAGGAGTGAAAAAACGACCACGCGCAAACTGGCTTGAATGTCTGTTTACTCCCACACACGTAAAGTAAGACTTGTGTCACAAGCTAGGCCTGGAGAGGCACACCAGAAAAGACTGTTTCTGCACAGAAATGTGACCCCACGTGAATTCAATATGAACGTAAAAAAATAATAAAGTGGCTGCAAACACCTTGAAAATGAAAGCAAACTTCACCTGACGGGTAAACCAAATCCTTTCGGGGTTTGTACCTTCTGGTGCCCGAAAGGACAATGATGCTGTCCTGACCTTGTGTTGACGATGTTACAGCATCACGGTCAAAGTGTGGAGGGCTATCACCATCACATGGTGAAGGGAATGGAACCGGGTGGGTTGGTGCAGGGGGGCGGTGAAAAGGGCACAGGCTGGGGTGGGATTGTTCCAGCGCTATGACCCTGTCCTCACATACCGGGTCATCTGTCAGATGGAGGGAGCACCTCATCTACCCCACAGTGCGACCGCCCGCCAGCCACCACTCTCACTGTGCAATAGCTATCGATTAGCTCTGTTTTTCTGTGCCATGGCCCAAATTGCCCCCAGTATGCTGATAGAGTGAGAGTCAAGCGTCACGCTACCGTCAGATACAATTAGAAGCACAACTGATGTATTCTGATTCGAGTTATGAGGAAAATGCCAGCAAGCATGTCCTGGAAATTCACATAGAAATTACCTAAATTCGCCCAGATGTATTCGCCCGCTCAACCCGTTTCATCCAAACCCGAGGATGGGTCGCAGTATCTTACGTGTTGTGGGAAAAAACTTGGTCCAGCGGGGAGTGGAGTGCCAGCCCCCCGTCCACACACAGCAGATGCAGGATGGTGCAGCCATGTTTCTGCTCGCTGCTGATAACTCTCAAGTGTGTCACCTCCACTGAACCTGCCAGCTGTCGTCTCTCGTTACCCACTCGTCAAACCGCTACCCCGCAAAACAAGGCCCTAGTGCCACCAAATTAGGCCCAGTCGTGCCGCCGCTCTTCCACCATGACTCTTTTGTCAGAGCTGCCATCCTTCCAGGGAGCAATGGTCTCTGAGAGGAAGAAAGTGCCGGGCATCCCAGGAAAAAAGAACATATAAAACTATAAATGCATTTTTATGTAAAAAAAAACCCATAAATGAATACTACAAATTGTTAAAAATATGTTTAATGATCTATCCCTGGATACTGGTTTGTCATATATGTTGAGAGAACACATGAATGCTAATGTTTTGTGTGGAATACCACAGATAGGCATGAATGGAATATAGAACGAATGTAAAAAAAAAACATAACCAAAGCCAACATCCCTAGGAAATATTTACAGGAAAGTAAGCCATAATCCTGTAGGGATTCCGGAAACCCGTCTGACTCCCGGGCTGAGTGCGAATGGCTACGGGCCGACAGCAGAGTCACGGCTGAGCAGTCACTGGGTGGCGTGGGTGAGGGTGATTGGACGAGGCAGTGCCACAGAGGTACCCCAGCCTGGCTGCGAATAATCACGGGGAGGTGAGAGGGAGACGTGGAGGGGCCGCGCTCTCACAGCTGTCACCTCCACCCTGGGGACGGGCAGGAGACGTGGCCCTGTTCATGATTTAGTGAACCGCCATGCATATTGCATCACTGTTTTCAGACTTGGACATGAATGCGATTGGCTGAGGGGTCAGAGAGTGGATTTGGTGAGGTTTCACTGCACTAAGGTAGTTTTGACGTGTTAATATCATTTCTGAAAGCATCCAGATAATACATATTCAGAGCCTAAACAACTGCAACACTAAGTAATACAATAAACACAATGTTTTGTCGTTATTGACTCTAAATAATGTTCAGAAGCCAACACAGGTAAAACTCTTTCAATCAATCAATGAATATATTCATGAGCATGTCATGGTCCCTCATTTTTTGATGTCGTTTTTCATTGTAGCCAAAAAAACAGCTGAAGTCAAAATGTTACCATGCACACAAAGGCTATAAAAGCCGAACTTATTTAAATGTGTTCAAAGTGGTCTGGTCCACAACATGATCTTTTAAGGAGCAGTGCATTGTAGGAAAGTGGACCCTGTGACAGCTACAGGTCCCAGTACTGTCCGCTGACTATGTCTAAAGGCTAAGGATTGCGGTAAGAGGTACAAGCAGAATAGCTCAGCAATGAACAAGTGGGTTTTATAAAATGTGTGTACTTAAATGCACACAATATACACTAAAAAAGGATGTGAACAAGCAGAAGTTACACTATTGACTGAGTAACGACAAATATCTAGAGTTACATTACAGTTCTGCCTGGCATTTTGCAAGGATGGAATAACATCAACTCTCACGTAAATATTATAAGTCAAACATCCATGCTGTGTGGCGTAGCATTACGTTGACAGTAAAGAGAATATGTAATAGCTTAGTTTGAAATTGCAAGTCGCATAAACATCATGGACACCTCTTTGGATTTCCGAAACAAGCTTTTGAAAATGTGCAAAGCAAGTTGCAGGTGAAACGTCAAAGTTTAACAAACAAGTGCCATTTTCAAACCAGTGGCAAGTGAAACCTCTCTAAAGTTAAAAGGATCAATTTGTCAACCCCCCCCCCTTGCCTTAACCCCCCACCTAGCGCTGTCAACCTTTCTCTCTCTTTTTCTATATGTACATGCATGGGCACACTCACACCTCACGTAGAGCCAGGTAGAGGCGATGTCACCCTCATAGGAACGCTTACCCTCTAATTAAAAATATGGCTTCCGACAATAACTAAAAGCTCTTTAGATATAACCCAACGACAAGTGAATGATGGAACACAACAAATGGTTCACTGATGGTTCCCCGAAAACAAGACAAAAAAAGCAAGAAGTCAGTGAAATGGAACTGTGGGTCCGATGACTTTTCAGTGATAAGAAACACATGAGAGGCCTATTGTGGCCCATGAAAGCTCCTGTGGCTTCCAATAGGGCGCTGCAGTCCAACCCTGAGATGGGTCAACCCCAACGAGATTATACGCTTGGAGAGTCTCCCACAAAAAAAAGAGAACGCAAGTATAAACGAAAATAGAGGGCAGTGCAGAATGAAAGACTAAAGGACTACACAAATATGAGGATGTGCACCAAAAATACACTTTAGCCCAAGTTAACCTCCATGGGGGCGAGCGTGACTCAGCGCTACGTGGTGTATTTGAACAACATTTTGGTCTGTCAGTGTGGTGCGTGTGTCTGTGTGTGCAATAGTGACTTGACAACGGCCACGTAGATAAACAGACAGACATGCCCGCTCTGTAAAGACCTCCAGAGAAGGTTAGATGAGACAGGGTGACACAACATGGCCCACAGGTCCGGAGCGCCGCCACGACACTCCCCTCGGCCACGGACCCTGACCCCCGCCTCTGACACCATGGCAACACCACCACCAGGGACGGGAGCCCTTTCCACAAGAAGTGCGAATCCTGTTGAATTTCATTTAGCCGGGATCTGTGGATGGGCAACTCGGTGGCGATGCCCCCCCCCCCCTCGGATCTACAGTTCTGCGAGGGGCGGAAGTGCGCACGTCTTCTCCATTGGGATCATGGGATCATCATCCATCATACACGGGCTTATAGAGTGGCAGTGGGAGCGCACTGCTATGTGAAACTTCAGGGATAAAAGAGATGTTTATCACCCTTCCAGGCTGTAATTTTGCAGGTATGTGGTACTGACTGGTACCATTTATCAGACGTGTCTCAGTGTCAATGCACGTTTTCTGAAAAAAAATACTATTCAGATAATAAAAATCACTTCAGCCTTCACTCATGCAGTCCCATATTGTAACTCCAAATCCCTGGTCATTAAGTATTTATTCAGTTCACCCTTTGAAAAACAAAAAAGGTAACAAACATCAATAATTTACTTCACTTGCAATGCATTAACAAAGCCACATGGTTAAGAGTGCATGGTTTAATAAATGACTAAATCTAGAACATTTCAAAGAACTACAATCATTTCCCTTTGGTCTCGAGTAGGAGGACAACACCAAACGTTTTGTTTAGTCTGTAGTGCCATGGCTGTTTAACCTGCCCTTAGTTCATGCTCTCAGTAATATCAGGATTGTGAGGAGGGGGAGGCACCAATCCGTTTTGAGGGCCTTGTCTCAAACCCTTCTCACTTAAAGTGGTACTTTTCCCTTCCAAACGGAATTTGAAGCCTTTTCCTACCATTGTTCCAAAGTAAAGTCGCAAGTATCATTGTTTTATTTCTAAATGTATGTATACCGCCTTCATGCAGTTTTTCACACAGTAGAACAAGTAGACGAGATCCATATTAGAATTAAGTTGGTTAAGACCACTTTATGGTCTACATAATTGGCATAATAAAACTATGCCAATGATGAAACACTATTAAAAGGTGAATAGCAATAGGTTAATGCCCTTAATGATATCTAGATGTATATTTATTATGAGATAACCTGTGGCACTTTAAAATCAAATTTCTCCAATCACAGCTTGAAAAATGTATCTAAACATTTTGGAAAATTGTATTTTGTTATTGCTGACTCTGTCAACCGCATAAATTCAGATAGCCTCAATTTAGTACAACATCACCTTAATAAACAGGTCGTGCGCTGGCAATAATTAGCCTTACGCGCTCCTATCAAATAGGCTCTAATAAAAAAAAATCAGACACAAAGCATGTTGTGCTTTCAAGTTCAATCAAGATGCCTGTGCAGATAAAGCCCAACACATCAATGTAAAACGACACAAAGTGGGTTATTACATAGATACATTAAATTGCGCCCTGGACGCACAAGCAGCAGAGTGGAAATAGGAAATACTTCAAAATCAGGGTGAAGTTGACAGCCGATCCTAAACAATCATCACTAACCTGCCATCCAATTTGTCTCAATAAATACAATCGGAAACTATCTACTATAACGATTGAAAAATGTCTGAGTATATAATGTTTGTAATAATTTAAAAGAATGATATTGTCATGGCGTAATATTCAGTATGCACGGCGTGTCGAACTGCGGAACCACATCAAACCAAAGCAACTTTCTACAAAGCGCTACTGATAAATATGATTGAATGATCAAAATCTCACCTTAAAGCGTTCCACAAACCGACTGCCGCTGTCTTTATTAAATGGAACTCCGAATGATAATGCCCGTTCTGTTGGTTAGTGCAGTTTTAAATTGACAGACCACTCATGTTCCGTGCTACGTGCCCAAAAGTCTTATCTGTTTAGCGCCTCCGCGTCTGCAACCTACTCTGGGCTGACTGGCAGCACACTGTCGGACGGTTACTTCGCAGGAGTAGACTACAGACTCGACCTCGCAGCCACAATGGTGTGGGGGCAGGTATGGCGCTATGTAAACTGACTCTTGTATAAGCTTTGGAGGTAGTGAATTTGGGGGGTGGGGAGTGGGCGCCGTATAGACAAAGTCTATTTTGATTCATGAGGCCAGATACCAGTTTATAATGATCCTATACAATAGAAAGTGCACTACAGGGTAATGGCTACTTAATCACTGTATGTTTTCTGATTTGGGTTTAGGCCTCACCTATCTACAACAATACAAATATTTGCACAACCTTTGTACCACAGTGTACTCCGACAATCTCAAATTCAATGATTTTATGGAACTTAAGTTTTAAAATGTAATATGTAATGTAAAATAATTTGCTAGAAGTTTAAGTATTTTTTTCACGTGTTATTTTTTCTTTTTAATTATGTCTTGGTTTATCAGAGATTTCACTTAAAAGCCTATGCTGTGGTAATGGAATAGAAAGTCCGAATCCAGATGTGACCAGCATCAGTCTCACTGGACAAGGCATCCCCTTAGAATCTTGTTGTAATGTTCTTAGACAATTGCTTAATACTGAGGGAGACATGATGCTCTCAGTACAATGGTCTGGTTCACAACATTCAAATACTTTGATGTGCTAGCAACAGCTGTCTGGACATTCTTACCACCATCAAGCCAATGGAATTATGGCATGTGCCGCACAGACTTTAGTGTACTTTTATTTTCCCTATCAAAAACCTGTGTGATGATCAAGCAAACAAAAAATACACAATTTATGGATACAATTGGATTTTATGGGGATATAGATGGTCATAAACAATCATAAAATGATCATAAACACAATACCAACTTTTGCGAAAAATAAAACCGGATAAATCTTACAGGGCATGCCCAAAATGAAAGAGCAAGGTTCTTACTCAGCACCCATTTGATAAACCAAAGGCGAGCAAATCACTGATGAAGAGTATGTATTGGAACGTGTGCAACAACGGTAACCTTTCTCCCTGTGTGCCCAGACTCTCTCCTTTTGTGGCTCTCTTTACCCACGAGGCCTCTCTTCTCTGCCATAAAGAATAGTACAATGTTGTAAACTCCAGAAGGTCAGCAGGGAAAGGAGAGTGTGTGAGACAGAGAGAGGGAGAGACAGAGAGAGGGCGGGAGAGAGAGAGAAAGAGAGAGAGAGAGACAGAGAGAGAGAGAGAGAGAGGGAGAGAGAGAGAGAGAGAGAGAGAGAGCTTGAGAGAGAGAGAGAGAGAGAGAGAGAGAGAGAGAGAGAGAGAGAGAGAGAGAGAGTGAGAGAGAGAGATAGGGAGAGAGATGAGGGATCCACACATTTCACCCACACCTGTTTCTCATTCCTGCGCTCATCACTCTTGACGGCCCAGACAGGAGAAGGAGTAAGCCAGGCCAGGGAGAGCCACTGGAAGCCCTCCACAGGGAGGATAAACACACTCTGAGAGTCCACAGGCAGAAACACTCCCCCACGCTTACACACGCAAAGGCACACATGCGTACGCACTCACAGCCCTGTGTAGTGGATTTTGTCCTGCTCCCGGGTTTTCTCAAAATACCATATCCTGTTCCCCCAAATCAGGGGTGCACCGTTTCGTCACGCTGCGTTAGGGGCACCTCCGGAGTCGGGGCGCTTCTCTGTCACATCTGTGGGTCGTAACTCGATCTGCCGATCCCATTTGGCCGACTTTTGAACCAGGAGCCCCGGCTCAAGGAAACACTACTTCCTGCTGGGCACGAGGTGGCAAATGACCCTGACCTGCTTTGACGCCATCTTTGCCCCCAGTAAAGTGGCCACGTACGACACGGTTATCTCTCTCCTCTCCTCCTCTACGATCCGTGGCAGTGGATCAACCTCGTAGCAGGTGGCTAATACCTCACATGGTTCTTGGAGCCGGTCAGCTGTTGTCGCCCTATTAACATGCGGCTATAAGCCAGAGCAGCCTGTGAAGGAGCATGTATTGTGAGGTCGGTGGAGGCAACAGAGACGGTGGTCGGGATCTGGGAGGAGGTGTGTATGGAAAGTCATGGCGTCTGGCCTTGGGACGGCAGTATTTGGGTTGCACCGTGAGTAGGTGAGTCCCCCACCTTGGGAGTGTCTGGCCTAAATCTTCCCAGCGCAGGACAGAGCCCACCCAGTGGGACATCCTCATTTCATGACCCAAAGCCTGAAAAAGTTGCAAGAGAACACTGCTTACATACTTTGAATGTGTTGTGCCATGGATTTGGAGAGCAGAGGAATATACATTTTTAATGGTGTTTTATGTAAATAGACTAAAATCTATTGTCGATTGTCTATTGTCGATTATTGAATTGATTTGCTGCAGGGTTTTTTTCAAGCATATATCTGTAGTTCTGCACCATTTGGAATTATGAATTATGAATATTATCTGGAATTTGCAGTCCTTCCTAGATCAACACTGCTTAATCAAATTCTATTCAATAAAGAGAGTGGTTACACTGCTGGAATATCAACGTACAAAAAAATCTACACACTCACTCACACACCCAACACAGTGTACCAATGCCCACACACTAACAACACCGTCAGGTCAGAAGATTAACAGCACTTTGTGGCAGGAAATAATGCCATCTCTAGTTTCCTGCTCTGGCCATTTGCTGGCATCCCCTTTGATTAACAACCAGCCAGAGAGCCATCTGGTGACTGTTAGGACACACAAAGGTAATCATCTAAGGCTCCCACTGATGTGTAGAAGTTTGTTTGTCTTCCACAGAAAAGCTCAACAACGAGAAGAGAGGAGAATCAGGACCCATTTACCTGGGCTGTGACATTTCTCTAAGGTAAAGTCTTTTTTCCAGTTTGACAGGTAGTCACATGTGTTTGAGTGTGGGAGAATTAGTGACAGTGTAATACTAGGATGTGGAAGTCTTAATTTGGTTTGAGAGTTTTTAAATTGACTATTCTCGCCTACTGGCATTTACGCTACTGTAAAGATGATTGTATGGACTTATAAGAAAGCATTTCATTGATAGTAGCTTGTTGTATCTGCTTCACGTGACAACTAAACAAAACTTGGAAACGATTGCATGGATATAGATCATTTTTGTTACTCTGTGTCTTTGTCAGTGACCGGCCCCAGCTGAAGATATCCACCCAACACCCTCTGTGCAGAGACAAAACTCTGATCTTGAAACAAACAGTTCGTACAATGACGTGTAAAGAATTCAGGCTTTGTATGGTCTAAAGTGTGGCCTAAGTCTGCCCCCCGGGATACAGCCACGCTGAACATCAAGCCTGCGGCCTGACCTTTAACCCCACCCTGACGTCTCCACCCAACCACAACCCCTTTGTTTACAATGTACATCTGGTGAGGAGACCCATGCCTTCTGCACGTTTTGTTTACTCCTTGTAATCTTGCTCTGAAAAGTCCCAAAATAAACATGAAACAGAGGGTAAAGTTGAGTCGAAACGCATTTACGTCAGACTTGACTGATGCCTGCTGCCACGTCGATTGGCCTCTCACAAAGCGAGGGCAGAGGCCTTGCTTTGGTGAAGCCTTGGCTTAGCTGAGCTCTGACTTGATGGCCGATGGCTAATGTCTGATGTACAACATACTGTGCTGTTTGACAGACCCACACGTTAATGCCTCTCTGGTCAGCTCCCTGGGTTGGCTCCATTGTTCCTGCAGTTACAGTCAGAAGGTTACGGGAATCCAGGATGTGTGTGGGGAGGGCAACAGCACGTAACATGTTCACGTATTAAAGAACAATATTTGGGTAATTTGGTAGTGAAGGGAAGCAGTATGACAAAGGGGGGACTGGCCATATCTGTGAGGTGACCACGGGTCACGGTCTGTTTCCCCACGAAACAATTCCAGACACAGACGTTACCAAGCTGCACTGGAGTCTGTTGCAAAAGGAATTGTGGAGTCAGGCACGGAGGTCACAACAGCGATCAGATTTTCACAGAAACAACTCAAAGCAATCCATTCTGTCTCTCTATGAAAGCAAACGCGGGAAATATTAGGATCAGAGGCAAGGTTTGGTATGTTTAAACTGCATGGCTGAATAACATGCCATTTCTGTGTCGGTCGTGTCACCTGCAATAATAGGCAAGCACCATCAACATCAAGGAGCTTGTTGGAACAAAGGATGAACATTTTTGGATAATGCCCCTTGGATTTTTGTTACCACCCGTTCATACTTTACATTAGCGTCATGAAAGTAGCCCTAAAGATAACACATGGCAAAGCCACACTATTGCAAACGTTTGATCACACCATGTTTTTGATCCCATTTTTACTACCCTTAGAGAAAAGCCTGGATGTTAAAACAAAATATAGGTAAAAACTGTTGCTTTGATTTGAATGCCTTTGTAATAAACATAATTGTGTTATATCACCACTGTGACTTTGTCTTACACTACAAGGCCGATTGCAATTATGGAATTTGCTGGATCAAAGCTGGATCATTAGGTGTGCTTGTCATTCTGATTTAGCTTAGCCTGCAGCGTGTCGTAAAATGCTCCCACGGTGAGGATGGAACCGGACAGTGGAGGCCTCCGGCAAGCCAGACAGACATCAAAGGTCTGGATCACAGAGGGGACGGATGCCAAGAAGACTCTTCTTAGACCCTGGTGCAGGACAAGTGTGGCCACATCCAGGCTAATCGTCTCACTCTGGACAACACGCAACCTCATTTACGCTTAAAAAAGCCCCCGACCCTGCCCGCTCTCGTCCGTCTGTTTTCACGTGGGCTCTGATCTACACCTGCAATTAGTCCTGCGTGTCCCGGGGCTTCACATCCCAAACAGGCCACTTCAACCTGTGCTGTACCCTAGAGCGAAACACAGAGGCGCAATGGCTTCCACATGTATTCAGCTTCACTGCTGAAGTATGACTCCAGTATGCTGGGTAATGAGGTCCACAAAGCATTGAAGTTGTTGGGAAGAGATGCTTTGCAGACCGAGTCTAATTCCCGCGCTATGTTGACAACCTAAACAAAACCATGGCCAAAGTAGACCCAGCAACATGCATTTAATGATCCCTCCAACTTTCCTGCGAGGTCCCCTCTCTGAAAGAGGATGTTGTGGGACTCCGTGGTCCGCTAGTCCCCTCTTCTACATTTCCCAGTCCTACGTCTCTCATTTCCTGTGGAAAGATGCAGGAGCCGAGGCCTGGGGTGTCGTTTTCCACCTGTCCGGTGACAGAGGTGTTGAGGGGAGAGAGTGGCCTCGTGACAAGCCACATTATGTGTGTGTGCTGGGGCGCTTAGTCCTTCTTTGTGGTGGTCCCTAGCCAGGAGACACGGGCCTCTTGCCGGGCAGGGCTCCCCTACCTGCAGGGACACGCATGGCTTCCACTTCCCTTTAGAGGAGCTTTGAGGCTTCTCGACTGTCGGATGTAGCTACACAGACTATTGTCAACACCCCTTGTCTCAAAACATAGAACAAAGTGGATTTGGCTTGTTGCAACAGGAGATGTAGAGATAAGGGTCTGCTTGTCTTTGGATCTGGACATATCCTTACCACAATAATATGCACAGACTCACACATACACTTAAACCTAGACACATGCTCAAGCAGTTTTAAAAGTAATAAATACACTTATTTTGTTGATATTTGAAGTTTGCAACTCTATAGGTCCTTTCTTACCACTCTAATTGGGAATGTAAATCTAATATACAGTGTTTCAAAGTTTGAATCCAATAAAAAATGTTGGTGCACCTTTTTATATGTATTGTTATAGCTTTTTAGTTGTCAGAACTCTGGCCAACATGTGTAGGCCAAATGCTGCATGTGATAAAGAGGGGAGCAGCCCACACTTCCTGCCAGGCCAAAGGCATCACACCCAGGTGCCAAAGCCCTCCCACCCGCTACAGCCTTTTAATAACTCTTTGACAAGGATATGGGCAGAAAGCCAGAGCTTATGCCAAGACATGAGTTACAACTTACCAGTGCTCAAATGACCGTGAAACCTAGCGAGAGAGAGTATGGCAAACAGCCAGGGTATTAAAAAACATTGTTAAGTGATGCTATTGGACAGGACCGTGATTAATGGTGCATGTTGTGAAATCCTGGCAACCGTTTCGTATTGTTTTAATGCCACTAAATTATTTTGGGTTCTATCAGATTTGCAGCAAACGGGAAACTGATTCTGTGTCGCTTGTTGGAAGTGGCTCCACCCTGACAAATGCTTCCTGTGAACCTTCTCAGCTCAAGCGTGTGAGTTGAAAAAGCACAATGAGGTGTTCTCTAGGTATGCCGGAGGAGCTCTAGCAGCCTGCAACGTTGCTTCACTCGAACCGCAAATTCTGCAACCTAAACAGTGAGACCAGGCAGTCTCAAAAGCAACCTTTGATCCTGCCTGTCAATCATCAAGGTGGTCTTAGTTTTGAGCAGGGAGCCATTTCAAAGAACTCACATTCCCTGACTGCTCAACCCAAATCAAAATCACATTGTCTGCCGCCATTGGCCTTTGACGATACCTGGAGGCTTAGCCTGAATTAAACTTTGATAAGCCATGCCCCTGACAGATTTAGTTGGCCACACTGCTGGGCTCTTTCATCTACTGGTGCTCCTCTGGGAAATAATAATCCCCCCCCCCCCCTAATCAGCCGTATGTGGTCCGGTCCACAGCTTCCCTAAGCCCAGGGGGTGCATGTGGTGGGGACAGGCCCATAGATTGAATATGCAGAGGGAGGGGGTGTGGGGGCAGACACTCAGTCCAACTGGCTCCACCGTTGGATAACCCCATGGTGTCACATGGTCCTTAAGCCAGGGGGGGCTACGCTTAGTGGGACTCGTCTGCTCATGGCGCTGGGCTCTGACACACTGACACCCTTCATGGTAACATTACCGTGGCTGTTGTCCAGAGCAGGGTTGTTGACTTAGAGGGGTCTTTAATGGGCCCTCTGGGCGGTGGTAAATGTCCTGACCCTTCTTCTCCGCTTGACCACTGGCTTAATGGTGCCACACCAAGCCCCGAGGTTGCAGACACAGACGAGGACCAAATGGGGTCTCCATCTTGAACAGCCTGGATTGATAATCTACCCAGCTCCAAAACCAGACCAGGGTTTTTAGGACCAGGTTAAAGTTAAGTATTAGTCACTTTATGACCCTAAAAAACGATGTCAAAATGAGATCTGACCCCCGTCGCGACCTTTGTTTCGGACCTCCCAGTCACATTTGCCTTTCAGGGCAGAGGTTGTCAATGGTCATTGTCTTGTAACATTTTAAGTAAGGGAGCTGAGAGAAAGAGACAGAGATTTAAACCCGTCACTAATCATAGTGATGTGTTAGACAAAAATTGAAGTGGATTAAAACCAGACTACATGTCTAACGAAGACACCAACCTAATTCTGTTTTGTGGTATAATCAGTGTTTATCTACTTCCATTCTGAAATTGATTAGTTACACCACCACAGAGAAGATAGCTTATCACCCTGATTCTCTAAGAGACAATTCTGTTCCAGCCACCTAGTTAACAAGACCACAGGTAGCCATGTGACTATGAATATTAGCCCAAGTTTAGGGTTGCAATATCACAAACATTATTGACTAGGTCTGGTAAATAAAAAAAATAAAAAAACTTAACTTCTCTATCTCTGTCTTTATCAGTTTGAGCTTTCTGCGTTGTTTCATGGGTTAAAGTGTTAACAAGGAGGATGCTATAAACAGAAAAAAAAGTAGACCTGCTCTGGTTTCACTTGGCGTCTCTCAGGAATTGACATTGTGTTATCAATGATAGATACAAAACAGGCGATGCACAATAATTGAGACATGCACACACATACACACGTATACATACACTCACTCACTTCTTTGGTATCCCAGACCAGCAGATACATTGCGTCTGTCAAGTATCAGTTTTTTTATTTACCTAGTGGCTGCTTGATCCCTTCGTCAACATACACTATCTTCTCACTAATGCTGATGCTGCAGTGCTGGGTCAACAATGTACGCAGAATTGTACAGCGAACTAACCTGAAGTATTGAATTCATCCTAACTTTAGGGAGAGAAAAAGTTTGGTCCCCTTTTTTTCTTATCTTGTCAAAACCTTTTGTTACTCTTTTTCATGAACATTGATTTGTGCGATTTTAAATGGAACAACATTTCACAAAGTTCATCTCTAAGCTCAGTTCCTCACTGTTTCCAATTTACTGGACTTCTGTTTTCAAGCAAATGTCCTGATTCTGTTGCCGGCCCAAGTAACAGCAATTACAATTGTTTTCAGTTAATCATTACCGCAGGAGTTTGACAATGTCATTTTATCGGTTTATTCTCAGACTGACCGATTGAAAACTCATGCAGGCTCCATTGACAGAAACATTGCTTCCATATTCCAACATATTTACGGTCTGGGATTGTGTTTGCCCTCCTAAACGCCACCTTTGCCATTTTTAACTCTTACAACCCCCCCCACCCACACACACACAGACACGTCATGCATGAACTAACAGCTGTGTCAGCAGGCAGTAGGAGAAGTTGGGAGGGGAAAAAAGAGACGGTTGAAAAGAGATAAGAGGGGTTGGGGAGAGGAAATGCTAGGTTCACACAAAAGGCTGCAGTGTTTGTGTTGGCTTGCTTCTTTCCCCTACTTGTCCCCTGCTCTTCTGTCCAATGGGCTTTACAGGTCATTTTGTCTAGGGTGTATATTTTTGAGCCTGTGGTTGAATGCGAGCCGAAGTGTGTATGTGTGTGTGTTGGTGTGTGTGTGTAGGTGTGTATGTTTGTGTGTGTGTGTGTTAGCGCATGGGCCTGGTGGTCTTGAGTGTTCAGTGTGACAACACAGAGCGTGGTTCAATGAAGATGAAGAGTGATGAAGTGTCCCGCTCAGAAGACTCTTCCCCAGGCCCGACCGCAGCGAACACATCATCAGGCATCGCTGGGGGAATCATTAGAGCACCTCTCCACAGACAAGAGGCTGCTGCTGAGCTCCCTTCGTCTCCCTCTTCCCCACGCTCTCACTTCCTCATCCTGCCATCACTCCCGGGTAAAAAGAACCATCGTTTTAATCATGGCCTTCACGGAGAAACTTGTGATTTACAGAACAGACTTTTCCGTCAGTAGTGATAAACTCCCAACACGATGCTAGGCAACAGTAAAAACCCTCTGAGTGTAACGGACTTGAATGGGCAACTGCTGACTGAAGCGACGGACAAGCATCCTTGTCCTCCACTTGAGCATGCCTGACTAGAGGTTTGGCGTTTCAGCTCACTTGATAGCTATGTGCTCAGGGTTGGTGCTTTGCCAGGTCTCTGGTGGAGCAGGCAGAACTGCTGGCTTGCGGACTCTCAACCATTTAGGACTCCTTACCTCACAGTTTGTGCTGCTCCTATGTGATGAAATCAATGTTTACTAAATGTTAACTGGCAATTTGTTCTACCTTCTTCTATCTACCTTCTTCTGACATAATGTGTTTGACTCACGTGGAGGCGTCAGGACATCTGGAAACTTCACCATCATTGTAGGTTTTGTAAAATCGTGCACGGGTCCTTGCGCGAAGCATGACTAAACAAGTACGCAGCAGCACTTTTCTTTGGTAATCTTACCTTTAGTCATATTTCCCTCTTTTAAAAATTACACAATCAAATTCCAATGATACCATGTCACAGGAATGAAGACATAAAAATGTGTCTCTTTCAGTTCTGCCATGCAAAATATTTTGGGGTGCATTCATGGTGCAGTAATAAAAAGGGAAGAGGAAGTTCAAATACAGACCCCTTGCTTATACAACCTGGGGGATTGCTTCGTCATTTGCAACTGCAAGTGAACAGTTGGTGTGTCCGGTTACTCTATAAAAGACATTAACAGAGTCATGTTTTCAGTGGCCTAAGCCCAACTGTGCTCGCAGCCCCTTGGTAGTTTATTAAACAATAACATTATTCACACAATAACTTTACATATACCAATATTAAACAAGGAGGTTATGGAGGGTACACAGACTATTGTCATCAGTTTTATTTAAAAGCAACTTATT
>JAVQJS010056918.1:0-14167 GCA_036024795.1 Galaxias rostratus | reverse complement strand
TATCTATGTGCTGGCTCTCTCTCTCTCTCTCGCGCTCTCTCTCTCTCTCACACACACACACACACACACACACACACACACACACACACACACACACACACACACACACACACACACACACACACACACAGTTTCAATGTGCAGGCTTTACCAGCAAAACAATTCACAATTTGATGTCATTAAATGCAACATGTAAAGTACCAATTAAATAAAAGTCATTTAGAAATAAAAAGTTTTAAGCAATTCATTTATTAGGACTAAATCGGCAGAGTACAGCACAAACTTTAAACCTATTGAAATATGTCACTCATGAGCATTGTGAGGCATACATAAGGCTCACAGTTATTAAGCAATATTTTACTTAGGGTCTTTCACTTACAGCACTGTACCTAAGCTGGACAACTGTGACATCATTGTGGCATCACTGTGACATCACTGTGACATCATAGTCCCTAAGCAGGATCACTGTGACCTCATAGTGCCTCAGCAGGACCACTGTGACATCATTGTGGCATCACTGTGACATCATAGTCCCTAGCCAGGCTCACTGCTACATCATAGTGCCTCAGCAGGACCACTGTGACATCTTGTGACATCACTGTGACATCATAGTGCCTCAGCAGGACGACCATGACTTCACAATACCTTTGCGGGACAACCGTGACATCAGTGTGACGTCCCAACGCCTCAGCAGGATCACTGTCATTTCATGGTGTTCCAGCCGGACCGCTGTAACCTCACAGTGTGTGTGTCTTAACGCCTCGGCAGTCAGCCGGCCTAAAGGCGTGTGTCAGTCCTGCTCCCCTACCAGTCACCTGGCTTCTCCAGCTCCACCCTGGAGTGATGGAATCTCCATCCTTATCACGGGTGTGTGGATCTAGGGTTCGCTGATCAGAGATGTCGAGAAAGATTCAGAGTTATTAACTACCAGTGAGCCATCACACATAATCATCCATTGAACCAGAAAACAACAAATTAAAGGGAAAAACGTTTAAATTCATTTAGCAATAACTTCTGTTCTCGAAAATAGGATTGTTTCAATTCTGTGACATCCAGTTTTAAAAAGTGGCACACTATTCTAGAAAAGTTCGGAGTTACACTGTTGTTGTAATTAATCAAAGTCTTAAAATTCCTGTGATTTTTTTTTGGGACCATAATTCATGTTACCATTAAACTAGAGCCCCCTGTAGCAGTGCTGAATAGGAGGGAGCAATGGAGGCTCCTCTCTATAGTACTACTGCTTGCTGCAGAGCCCCTCTGTCTCTCTGTAGTACTACTGCTAGTCCCAGAGCCCCTCTATCTCTCTGTAGTACTACTGTCCAGACCCCCTCTGTCTCTCTATAGTACTACTGCTAGGTGCAGAGCCCCTCTGTCTCTCTATAGTACTTCTGTCCAGAGCCCCTCTGTCTCTCTATAATACTACTGCTAGGTGCAGAGTCCCTCTGTCTCTCTGTAGTACTACTGCTGGGTCCAGCCATCCCTCCCGTCGCATGTTTAATTTTTCGCCCGTCTTGCCCAGAGGGACTTTAACCCTTTAGCGCTGGCTCTCATTTCAATCTGATGCTTTTTGTTAAATGTTTAACTTAAATTGGTAGCCTCATAAATATTCCAAATCACTCGCGCTATGTTTGATGAGGAAATGAGCCTAGTACCCACGGCGATTCCCCAGGCTACACCGAGACACAGGCGGAGAGAGAGAGAGGGAGAAAAACCTACAACTTCACTCTTAGAACCGGCCCGCGCTCCGACAGCCTACGTTAGCGAGCAGCAAATTGTTTTAACAACGCGCAGGCTGCCTTTGACGTCCAGGCACTGATGGTATCCATGGCGCTACATGCTACAGAGGTAGCCGCGGAGACGCTCTGTTTCTGTCAGCTCTCCCACGAGAGGCGTCTGTAGTGTAAATAGCCGGACGGCTGGCGCTGAATGTGAATGCGGAGTCAGACGCGCGCGCAGGCGCCATGGTAACCCGAGTTCAGCAGGGTGTTTAACGCGTCCGTGTCGTACGGCGGATCACCAGGAAGAGTTTGATGTCCGAGACGATTAGATTCACCGTGGTCGTTAAAACAAAAAGACTCAGTTGAGGGTGTTGGGCATCAATTAAAAAAAAGAATAAAGAATACAGAATAAAGGATTGATAACAATTAAACAGAGAGAATCGATTGCACTCATCCAGTGAAGACGGGTCCATCCACTACCCAGTCCACATAAGTAAGAACACATAGAAAACCCACGCACAGGACCAGAGGACAATCACCATACGTTTGTAATCACACAGACTCCATGACTCGTGTTCTCATGTAATGCCACATAAGGTTTGGACAAGCCTTTGCTAGGCTGCTTAAGGTTAAGGGTCAGAGGGTGGAGGAGAAGAGAAATAGACAGTCATATTACTGTCCTATTAGTAGATATCCATCCATCCATTATCAGAACCGCTTATCCTATGCAGGGTCACGGGGAGCTGGAGCCTATCCCAGCTGACTTCGGGCAAGAGGCAGGGTACACCCTGGACAGATCGCCAGTCCATCGCAGGGCTAACATATAGACGTACAATCTCTCACACACACATTCACACCTACGGACAATTTAGAGTGACCAATTTACCTGCATGTTTTTGGAATGTGGGAGGAAACCGGAGTACCCGGAGGAAACCCACGCAAACACGGGGAGAACATGCAAACTCAACACAGAAAGGCCCTCAGGTGGGATTCAAACTCAGGACCTTCTTACTGTGAGGCAACAGTGCTAACCACTGCGCCACCGTGCCGCCCCTGCAACACCAAAATGTCTGTTCAAATATCACGGAATGCACTTGTACACAGTTAATTAATCTGTCCACTAGGTATTTTTGTATTGCCTCTTTATACGTTTTTTTGTTTAAAAACATTTGTCAACATGGATGCAATGAGAAGAAGAGGTATAGGAAAAGGAAATCAGAGAGGAGTAGGAGGAGAAAGAGGACAAGAACAAAGACAATAGACATACTGTCTTTCTGACAACAGTGCGGCCATTTTGGTGGACAATGTCATACCGCATACATCATGGCCTAACAATGAGGGAAGTTGGGCAGAAAATCCAACCCAGTTTGAGTGGCAATACGGGAGCATTCATAGGCAATATGGACCTTTGAACTGGAGAACAGATATGTCTTACATTTTCTACACTAGACTGTAGCCATGCAATTGTTGCCTGCATTGCAACATCGACTGCATCACCGTAGAACACAATTTACAATAGAAGGCATTTGCTCAATTGTATTCTTGAATTTTCTACAGAACTGCCAGACCACCTCCTGAGGGTGATAGGCAATGTCTGTACATTCAACAACAGGAACAAGCCATATTCAATAGTGTTGGCAAACAACAGCATCCACTCTATCCCTTAGAATCCCATCCTTCCATTAGCTACACCACTTGTCCTTGCGAGGTTGGGGGGAACACCCTCTCATTACTTTATATTGTTTTTACCAATGCAAAGTAATTTGACTGTAGGACATTCTGATTTGTTGTTCATTGAAATGTGAGTGAATGTACTGGAAACTTTAATAATATTTCACAGAAGGATGTGAGGAAATTAAAAACAAACAAAGTAATTAAGACATAAATGCTTTGTATGAAGCACATCAGTGTATGGTTGCTGCTTTGAACAGTTTATTCAGATGGTGTGTATCAAAAATACCATTTTGTTTAATAAATTTTTACATGGAAGTGAAATGTTTGGCTTCAAGTGTTGCATGTTATGTGGTTTGTGTTTAGAGTTTTGACACAGTAAGCCAAATCATATAAGTTTGTAAGAGATTGGAAGAAGTGCAAAGCACAATTTGGATGAGCGACTCTGCCTAACCAATCAAATTAACAATATCTTTAGGCGGAGATGGGAGGGGAAATAATAAATAATTAAAAATGTTAACGATATTCACTGTCAACTGTTGTGGGGTCATCGACGTGGACAAAATCATTCAAAGAAAGCCATGTACCAGATTATTGGTAGGGACAATTCAAGTAGTTCATAAAATAAAGTTGTTTTAAATGGGAGAGGTGAAATATCTGTTTGTGTGGACAGGGTCTAAATCAGTCTACTATAACTTAAATATTAGAGTGCCAATGCCATTGTCTAAGGCATGTTAAACAGTACAGCGCCAAGCTGAGCCCCTTCTCTTTAATCACCTCCACTAGACATCATTGTATCAAATTGCCTTTGATGACTCATCGCCATAGTGATGGCAAGTGCCAAACTCTTCCAAGGGGAGAAGGGTTTTAATCAAAGCAGTCTGGCCCTTTGTCCCTGGAGCTGCAAACTGGGCCAGAGGCTTCTATCTGTGGTACTAAAGAGTCAAACTGAGTCAGACCTTTTTTCTGCTAATGCACTGGGCCGCCTTGACACCAACCAGTTGAAGCTGAGGTTCTGCTGCGCGCAGCAAAGCTAGGATTGGCTCCCATAGGAACACACTGACAAAAAAAGAGCTTTGGTGCTACGACGTCTATCCCACATTTTAAAAAGCCTCCGAGGATTTACCCTCAGACGAATCCTAATCAAATCTTATACTCATCCAAATTAGGCCAGAGTGTTTGTGTGTAACTTTCCTTAAAGTTCAGATTTGACCTCTTCAAGGCTAAGAGATCTATTTCAACCCCAAATAAATGTCACATATATTTTATGCACACTCGTCAGTAAATTCACAATAAGGAGAGTCCTGTCATTGACTGTAATGACCTACAGACAAAGTGTCCCGGAATTACAGTACATGCTAATTGTCCACAATCAGGACCCATTAGTTAAAGCAACTTAATGCAACTTTTTATGTATTGACTGATTATCAATACCATACTAAAGAAAGCAAATTGTAATGTCTATGGGAGACTGAAAATCTATGTATCGAGACTGAGGCATGCTAATCAAAGGGGCATTTCAAACAAGCTTTTCCTAGAGCCTGTAACAAGTCAAATCTGGAGAAAACAAACTCTACATAACCTGCAATACACAGTCAGGAATCTGAATGTAATCTGTGAAGTAGAGGTTATAGCATCACTTCAAAGTCGATCAATGGGAGGCTGGTTTTTGCACACAAAATAATTAGGTTTTAAAGGCTTGTGTCAGTGTGTTTTTATTTTGGCCCCTAAATAGCATAGCTAAACACAATTATCCCAGAAAGTGTTCAAATGTGGTATTAACAAAAAAAACTGTTCTACTTTTCACTTGATTCCATAATATGTAAAACAGCATATACACATCATAATGAATATTTACAAAACCATTAAATTGTCAAATATGTAATTTCACAGCCAACCTTGTCAATGAAATTAAAGCAGGTATCCAAAACATTTGCCAACCTTTGCCATGTTTATTTTTATTTTGTTTTATTAACTATTACTGGTGAGGCAACTCAGTTAATGGATGAGGGTTGAATTTTTAACATTTATTGAAACACTATGTGAATCCTTCCATAAAGTGGTATTTTTCTTTTTACAAAGACAGCTAGAAAAATGGCAAAGCAAGTTTTTGAGAAATCTCTGTATGGTGTCACCATGACACATGATGTAATTCTGAGTCTAAACTTGGAGCTAATTGGTAAGCCGTCAACATGCCTGTCAGGTTCAGCAGGGGACAGTGTGTCAGGACGGCAAGGCTCTCAAAAACTTCCAAGATCGCCTGCAACATCTTCTGTAGGCAGCAGGAATTTATTTCTGGGGTTTATTACGTGCACAGACTGTAGTGGTATAGATTCACAATTCACAATGATTTTAGCAGAGCAAGTTTTGAAATGCAGAAAGTAATTCTAATGGCCAGGCTTTAGACCAATTTAAGACCAATTTGTGCACCTTTCCCTGCCCGCCCCTACATAACCAGTGTACCAGTGTGTGATTTATTCCTTTTATATGTTAGTGTACATTGTGATGTAAGCTGAAACTAAACGGTGAGTGCAGCCAGATCAACATTACTACACACAATCTTTAAAGTACGGACCAGTACAGCCCTGGGCAAAAATCATAAAGGGACATGGTACCAACACACCAATAATAGTGTAATAGCTACTAAAAACAAATTAACAAAGTTAATATTGGATTATTCTATAATGTCTGAGTCTGATGAGTTTCCCATGAGCAGATTAGTAGCACTGAATCCCTGGGCTACACGGAGTCAAAGAAAGGATAAATTTAGTGTTCTGACCACTTTCTATCAGAAAAATAGATCTATCTGGCCAACAGGTAGCTGGATAGAAAACCCACAAACTGAAATCCTAAAGTAAGCTTAATCTTAAGATTTGGGTTACTCCAGAATCCTAGCTGTGACAACTGTCTTTCTAAGTCAGTCCAGCCAATACACTTCGAAGACCACCCCAGATGCACTATAGTAACTACTGGCTGACCTGTGCAAATCTGTCTGAATGACGAACTGTCAGAACAGATGGTACAAATTCACTGCTAGCAGCCTCTCTTTAAAGCCATTGTTTATTGACCACAGAAGATAGTGTTAATGGATGTCTTGACATGGTGCTAAAGGAAAATTGTCCCTGGTTGCAAAGATTTGTTCTATTTTTATAACTACATTTAAAAATACAATTATTTTTGATGAATAAATATTTTAATATAAGGACGTGACAGGGGAACATATCCTGTCTCCCATCTTTACCTAGCTCCATCTTATTTAAATTCTTATATATAAGACACCTTTCACCAGTCTTTCCCCAGTTGGTTACAATTCATTGACATTCATTTTGAAGCTTTATGTTGCTTGTCGTGCCCTTCCTTTCTACTATACCAGAAGTCTCTCCTGCTTTTACAAATGACAAGACTTTTTTTTACAAATTAATTAGGGTGGTATACTTACCTCCTGAAAAAATATGTAAATTTAAAAGTGAGACTGACATGCCAAAAAAGTTCAGTTCATAGCTTCCCTTTATCTATAACCTTTATTTTAGCTGCTATTTACTTTTTTGGGTAAATTGATCTATCTACAACTGCATTGACAGTTTAAACGTAAAAGTACACATTAGAGTAAAACTAATACTTACCTTAAAAGTACAGAAAAAACGTTACATTCTTAGTATTGACATAAACAATCAAATGGAAAGTGACATTTATCTTAGCAATATTTGTGAACAATTTTGGGCATATTAAAAAATACCATATCATTCTAATAGCAATTTTGCTGTAAATTATAAAAAAAACATGTAAATTGCCATTATTGACATGATGCTTAAAATTAGAGATTGGTTGTGGATTCATATACACTCCGTAATTTAACAATGCAATTTCATGACAGAGAAAACCACTGCGAAATGTTTTTCCCCTTCATAATAGGATTGATTTATTTTCTACAGCAGATGTTTGCACAACTCCACGTCAAATTCAAAACAAATAGGTTTGGTTTTCTTAGAAATTGTGACTGCAAATAGAATATGGTCTGTTGGTTCAAGTGACAATAAAGTGACCTAACAAGGCATTGCGGTATAGATATTAAGATAACAACACGTCGCTAAAGGGATAGGGATAACTTAAAATAAATGGTATCAAATAGATGGTCCATTAGGAAAACCGCACACATTGACACTGATGGGAAGGAAGGCTATATAAAGAAAGCAACACCTAAGTGTTAAAAAATGGTAGGTTAATATCGATTTCGAGGGCTTAGCTTAATTACTGTTAGTGCTCACCTGTATCACAGTACCCTTCTTGTGTAAGGGCAACAATTACACAATTTAGCAACATATTTTCAACTATTAGCAAATTACCTGGGTTTTCAGTGGCTCTCCATGCTCTAGTATACTCAAGAAAGGAATTTCTAAAAAAGAAGACATAAATTCCACTTGCACGATTTCTTCCTGTGTCTGAGGGAAGGCGAGTACAGCGGAGACTCCCTGAACAACTATATCCTGGCAGACACACCTGAAAAGGGACTCGGGATCGCCGTTTGAAGGCACGCGGCTGACCACTTCCAAGCTTAGGTTGTAAGGAAGAAAGTTGTACCCAGTTTGGGCAATGCCGACGAGGGCGCGGTTCAAGGCAGCCTGTACCCTGGCTGGTTGGCGGGTGGGCAGAAGGGCACCAAGACGCACGGTGTGTCCGATCTGCGCCAGGATGTGGCAAGGTTGGGGATGAAGAAGACAGGGATCGATGAAGAAATGCAGAATTGTTTGTAATCCCAAGTAAAAGTATGCCAAGAATCTTGAGAACATTAAATTCATCCTGCTGTACTTTCGAATTGAATATGAATGAACTGTCAGACAATAGCATTGCATGCCTTTGCAGTAAGCCCACGTTTTTTAATTGCCTTCCTTGTTAGCGATAAATAATTTGGTGCTGCAGAGGGAATGTGTGATTAGGAAGAATTGGCCGATGGAAAGGCTGGGATATCCCTCTCTACTGACATTCTAAGAATAACTGGGGCAGAGCATTGGAGAGGCAGTTTTGGACGGGGTCATTAACACACTGAGGGGTGTACTGTACGTAAAACTATGCAAAAATAAACCGTCAAAAGATGAGAGGAAGGTCAAAATCTGGTATACAAACTAACATGGAAATTCATGTATAAAGAAGTATTCTTTAAAAATGTCTGACTGATGTGAAAAGTAAAGGACTTGCCGAGTTATTTTCCTGTGAATGACTATCTATTTTGTGTTGAACCTAAAGGTATGTGTTATTCAGATTTATATAAAGATAGTAGTCAGCGGCGCCCTAGAACATACATTACTGCATTTGTATATAATGTGGATTTACAGTTGGAAGTGCTAGTCAATTACTGCCATATCTTTTTCTGTGACTCTATTCAACTCCAATAACTTGGCCAGACTACTGGCAATTAAATGACGATTAAGTAATTAGTATTTTACTGCAAAACCTTTATACACATACACAAAGTTGGCAATAAAAAACTTTGGGGTTAATTATTTTTAAAAATACACAAGATAAAATGTTACAACAACCACTATGCCCTTCAAAAGTCATTTTTTTTACAATGGACTTGGATTGAGAGCAGATATGTAATTGAGGTTCTCAAGTGTGTACACTCCATCCCAGATAATTGGTTAATTTGAGCCCATGACACCGTTGCTTTATGGCAGAAGGACCTGTGTCACTACATCAGACAGAGAAAATCATACTTGGAGTTTAGTCATTGATTGTGCTAGCAATATGCACTGACTTCAAACATCCATTCAAATCATTCAATGATTTGGAGGGTCTCCATTCTCACTTTTACTTAATAAAACAAGGTGGCTAGATTATCTGTTCAAGGTAAGAGGTCATGTTGTATTTGGTTTCCTTTAATCACAAACTAAGCAATCTCACTCACTGCCTGAGTATTATTTAATTGCCACAAAATTACAGCTACATTTGAACTACACAGATTCAATATTGAGTATGACTGCAAAAACTTTATAATGCTATACTGTAAATAAAATAAAATGAAATTATATAGAGAATCGTGTCATTTGGAGGTTACTGTTTTTCCGGTTGTGTACTGCTTCACTCGTTCTCAAGCACACTATATGGTATCACATTTTGCATTCATCACATTGAATCTACAATTGGAATAAAAAAAGTAGAAGAAACACACCATTATCAGACAAAGTAAAGAAAAGCCATACAAGGTCAGGACTTTTTTCACATTCTCTAATGTAAATGTATGTTCAATTTCTTATCCCACAAAGCAGTGCCACTGTTACCTTGCAAGGATCGGGAACAGTGGCAGAACTCAGTTGGGTGCTGTGCGCATACTCCACTTACAGTGCATCCGGAAAGTATTCCTTCCCTTTTTCCACATTTTATTAGAGGACATCCCTGCCCTAAACACTGTCCCAACCACTGCGCTCTGCCACTCTTGACTTGTTGCCCCCATGGAAGGAATAGCCTGGCACCTCGTTCACAACATTTCCCTTTCCTTGTTCCTCAGTGGTTGAAGTACCTCTCTACAAACATTAGGACTGTGAGATCTTTGCTCATTTTCCGCCAAAACTTGAAGACTCACTTATTTCAACTGCGCTTCGGCTCTTCAATGTGACATTGGGCCTACCAAGCACATCTACTTGATATCCCATGTAATTGGTTGCACTCAGAGTGTGTACGTTTGTAAAGGTTTTCTCAAACATCCTGGTGTCTAATATAGCACTTGCCTGACTCCTATCTAAATGATTAAGTCAGGGATGCACTTATGTTCGCATCTCACATAGTTTTTACCATTATCTTTTTGTAGGTACAATTTTTGTAAGTCACCTTGAACAAAAGCGTCTGGTAAATGACTGTAATGTAATGTAACATCCCTCTGGGACTGGTGTGTCTAGAGTTGCCTGCCTGACTCTCTCCTCAACACTCCACTTAAGCAGCCCAACCACTCAGGAGGGAGGCAGGATGCTGGAGGGATACCTAGGTTCAGAAGTAGGATCAAATAGCTGTGACAGAGTACCATGCTTAATTTTCTTGAAACCAGGATGGTAGGATAGGTTGAAGATCATAGGTTGTGATCTATCCACACCAGAAAAGAGAGCTCTGCCCCCTCTAACCACAGCCCCACTCCTGCAGAGCTACCTTAACAGCTCCCTGTTCCAAACGTCAGAATTCCACTCAACAGAGGAGTTTCCCGGTGAGGAAAGCGCAGGGATGCATATTATAATTCTCAAGTGAGCGCTGGTAGAGCACTGCTCCAACGTCTGAGGTGTCAAGCCCAGCAAGAAACTGTTGTCAGGTGTCAGGAAGAATTAGGATGGGTGCCGAGGAGAACCTTTCTAGATCCCGGATTACTCGATCCGCAGAGGAGGACCAACTAAGCGTGGATGTAGGTGAGCAGAGGACATTGAGAGGATTAGCCACCATTTGTAAGGAATCTTTGGTAGAAGTTGGCGAATCCCAGGAAGTGGTAGAGTTGTTCCTTAGTGGTGAGAAAACAGGCTGGTTGCCACCTTGAGCTATTGTGCTCAACGACAGTACTGACTGTGCACTTCCATCCTCTTCATCACCTGTTCCTGAAGAGATGAACTCACAACTGCACGCTCATCTTACCTGTACAAATTCTCTCTAGATCAATAACGTTTGTCCTATTCCATTTCCATTCCATGCCATCATAAATATTCTAATTTCTAACTCTCTGAGCCTCTTTTTCACTGAGATCAATCACTCTACCAAGGAGTTTTTCCATCAGACTCCCCCATGTTTGGCAAAATCGTTCAAACGTGTTATTGCACCTCTATCTGCCAATAATCACCGTAAGCCCCTAATTCTGTGTTTCATACACTCCACAGCACAAAAAGCCCTTGCTAATGAATGAATGAATAATGAATGAATTTGACATTCAACTGCTAATTAGCACAATTTCACTTGATAACCCTCCACTTGCATGTATGGAGAACAGGCGTGTGTCTTCAACCAACCACTGGATGCAGGACAACTCTCAAATTGAAGAGCAAGAAAATATAATAACTCATAATTGGCACTAAACACACTAACTTAAGTTACCAATATTGCTCTTTCCATGGATGATACTACAGTCCCTCCCTCTCCTCGAGCACACGATCTTGGCGTGTCTTGCTAAAATCTGACCATCCCTCTCCCATAGCACAGCTGCCAAACTCATTCACTCATTCATTTTCTCCCATCTTGATTACTGAACTTCACTTCTTTGAGACATCAGCGTAGGCTCCCTCCAAAAACGACACAAAATTATGCTGCCCATCTCCTTACCTCAACAAAGCATTCTTAACACATAACCCCTGTACTCTTTAACCTTCACTGGCTTCCTGTGAGCCTGAACTAGGCGGCAAAAACTATCACTGACATGAAACAAGACGTAGAACAGTCTCTGAACTGGAGCAAAGCATCAAACATATGGAATCATCAGTTTTTCAAATGAAAAATAATAATTTCTTAATACCTTTTCCTGTTATTGATGACAAGGTAATTGATTGTTTTTAGACCTATTGTATGATTACATCATATCTCTATTACAAACACCACAGCTAAGCATGTCACGTTGTGCAGCTTGCCATTTTAGATGCACCCACCTACTTATCCCCCTCTTGGAGGAAGTGTTTACCACCACAAAATTATTGTAACTATTATAATTGTGCTACTTCCATGGTGATCATTTATTATTATCCATCCATTAGCAGTCCCGCTTATCCTATGCACGGTGGCAGGGGGGCTGGAGCCTATACCAGCCGACATTGGACTTAAGGCAAGGTCCACCCTGGACTTGTCGCCGGTCTATCACAGGGCTAACACATAGACACACAACAATTCACACACACATTCGCAGCTTTAGACAATTTAGAGTCAGCAATGAACCCCCATGTTTTTGGACTATGAGAGAAAACCAGAGCACCCGGAGGAAACCCACATTAACATGGGGAGAACATGCAAACCCCATACATAATGGCCCTCAAGTGAGGATCGAACCAAGGCCCTTCTTACTGTGAGGCAACAGTGCTAACCACTGCGTCACCGTGCTGCCCCATTTATTACTATCATTATTAATATTATTACTATTATTATTATAACATGTAGACAACATTAAAAAATGTCCTTCATTCAATAGAAAATGTGTTTTCAAGTTAACTGAAATCTCTGTATCATGTTGAGATTGCTCAAGCTCTGAATTATTGAGTGGATCCAGAACCATGTTCTGCTGCTTCTGGGCATGGAGTAACTGCATAAAGTGGGCAGATATACCATTCAAAACTTTTAAATAGGCAATCTTTTTCATTCCTGAACTTCATTCAAATGTTAGGCGTGGTAAATAAGTTGAGTTAACATAAAATAACAAGAAAGTGTTGATAATGAGAAGCTATTGAGTGGCACTCTGTTTTCATTCTTACCATCAGTTTCCAGTGTGCTCAGGAAAAGAAATTGTGTCATCAGTCCTCAAAGCTCACCTGATAATGTTGAACAAAAGTTTTTGTTCATCATCAAGAGAACCAAATCTTCATTCAAATTCAACAAGCAACCATCAAAGGTGGTTTTCAATATTGATCTTGCAGGTCAGCATGATTATAAATAGTATTTAAATCATTGCCAAAATCTGAATCATTTGCTGCAGTACAGCTGATTAATATAAACATTGAGCCATTAAGTGATTAAAGTTGAAAAGCCTCTCGTGTTCTTTGTTTAAAAGAGTATGTATGTAGCAGTTTGAATGGTCTGTAAATAGCAGTAATATTCATTATTGGAATAAATAGTAATAACAAACAATTACATTCAAGAAGGTGGCTGTAGTAATTTAAAACCCCTTATAGTTCTTAAAAGGAAGGGACTGAAACAATGTTTATTTTTTTGCTATGTGATGTATAGTGCTAGAAGGGGTTATGGCAATAAAAGCTCTAAGTTTTTATTCTTATTTTGCCTCAAATCAAGATTCACATTGATGTTGTTATCAACATAAATAAAAAATGATTACTGATTACTGAGTCTGTTTTATTGTCCATAGCAATTTATTTCTCTTGTTTGTGTAACTATGGGTTTACTCTTCTTCAACGTCAAGAGGCATTTCGAAATGCCAAAGGAAGAGGATAAGGAAAAGGACATTAATAAATTCAGGACCGTAAATTTGTTTGTTTTCAATGTTGATTTTGTCAGCGAGACTTCAGACTAAAACTATTCGTTGATGAATGTTTTTCATGTCTAAATTGTAACGACAACGTAAATGAACAAAATTTTGTCAACGAAAATGAATACGAAATGTCTGATCATTGCGCCCTGAAGAATTGAGACAACAAGAAACACTTGGCTTTGTTATCGTCTTAAGGCATTAGGTGTTTTACTTTTAAATTATCATAACACAAATTCTCCTTCCTGTCATACATTTTCCTCATCTTTTCTTTATTTTCCCCTGCTCTGAGGATGTCTACGCAATTGTGAGAAAATGCCAGGCCAGGCCTTGCATCTTGATCCTCCTCATGTATGACATGCATGGCATTTTTATCCTCCTCCTCTTCATGTAGGGAGTGCCTTACACCCTCATCACCCTTCGCATGTATGGAGTGCCTTGCACCCTCATCATCTTCCTGCTGTACTGATTACCTTGCCTCTAACCGCCTCTCCATGTATGGATTGCCTAGCACCTTAACCCTTGTATGGTATTCGTGTTTTTGTTACACAGCCGGTGTTCCTGGGTCTGGTAGACCCACTGCATTTTATGGGTTTTTAAATCAATATATTCACAAAATGTATTTATAAGTATT
>JAVQJS010056911.1:0-11876 GCA_036024795.1 Galaxias rostratus | reverse complement strand
TGCGGGGTCGTCAGAGCTCTCTCTCTCTCTCTCTCTCTCTCTCTCTCTCTCTCTCTCTCTCTCTCTCTCTCCCTCTCCCTCTCTCTCCCTCCCTCCCTCCCTCTCCCTCTCTCTCCCTCTCTCTCCCTCCCTCTCCCTCCCTCCCTCCCTCCCTCCCTCCCTCCAAGCCAACAACACAGTGCCAAAGTCTTTAATCGGAGACCCGGGGTAGCTCCGTCGATGTTTACAAACTGGCCGGCACCTCCACTCACTGCGGGTGGTTCTTGTAGACGGACCCGTCCACGCCGATGGTCGTGCGCAGCCTGGCCGCCGCTTTGTTGTCGCGGATCTGCCTCAGCACGGCGACCAGGGTGGCGGCGCACAGGTGTGCGGCGCGCGTGGACACCACCTGGCACACCCTCTGAGTGGCCACGCAGTCCTCGGCGGAGGGCTCCAGGCCCAGGCCCCGCAGCACCGCCTCGGCACTCACCAGCCCTTCCTTGTCCCTGAAAGCAACACAAGTGCCTGTTACAACCACTCTCCGTTTTTGGGGGGGGGGGGGCGAGCTTTGTTCTCGGTCATTAGGCTTCTGCATCATCGTTTGTTATGGCGTAGTCTAGGCAACTATAGTCTCAGTGCCTTTGTTGAGATTTCTATTAGTAGGGACTAAAATAAATAAGCAGCCGTCCCAGGTAGAAACACAAATAATTCAAGACTAAAAGCG
The DNA here is from genome assembly GCA_036024795.1 of Galaxias rostratus. Lineage (NCBI taxonomy): Eukaryota > Metazoa > Chordata > Actinopteri > Galaxiiformes > Galaxiidae > Galaxias > Galaxias rostratus. Next base: position 11,173 of record JAVQJS010056911.1, on the reverse strand, counting down.
ATGCATTTTGAACAATGGTAGAGAAGTATAAGACAGTGTTTTACGGGTTAAGCAGCGGGGAAAGCAGCGACATATTCTGCTAAAATCTTTCTATTTGCTGTACCTGGAAATGTCCTTTGAAAAGTTTGTTGCAAGTAAATACATGCAAGACAGACAAACACTTACTTGTCATTCTCGATTGCAGAGACAAAGCTGGTTTGGAAGTGGCCTGTGGTCAGCAGGTCTGGGGTGAGGTGGCCCTGAAACACCAGGTTCTCTTTGGCCATCTTTACCAGGATCAGACGCACCAGTTCTCCCATGTACATCCCACTGATCATCTTCTCAAACCTACACACACACACACACACACACACACACACACACACACACACACACACACACCAACGAGTCAGGTGGGTCCCTCCCCTAGGTCCTTTTGCAGTAACGGTTGCATTAACAACCAATAGGCATATCACTCCAGGAACAGAGAGCCATCTCTTCTTTCCACTCCTCCCACACACTGGGCCCCCTCCACCCACACGACAGCACACACACATACACACACACCGCGTGGCAACAGAGCTGCGAGCGCTCTGAGACCTCTCCCTGTGCTGCCAACTGAAAACCCAAGCCACGCTGCGGCAAGTGCATCCCACAGGCTGTGAGAAGTGGTAAAAAAAAAAGAAATATGTGGAAGAAGGACAGGATGTTCACAACGAATGACACACATTTATGACATCGTCAAAAAGAGGTTATGGGTCTCTCGTTAGGGGCCTTGATGATTAAGACTTTGCCTTTGTTATGCTCCCGGAACTCAAAATATCTTTTGACAGACCACGATGTTCCCGCTCCCTACTACAAAAGAGATTTGAGCTCCCTTGAAAGTGAATGAGCAGCAGTTTGCCTATCCATTCCACCTAATGGTGATGTTCTGCACCAGGCCGACAGAAAGCAGCTCACTGCTGTTCTCTAATGACACGAGCACAACAGTAGGAGAAGCTTTGATCTTGGGGGTTGAGATAGAGACATAAGCTGCCACAGCAGTTTCAGAAAAAGTTGTTTGGGCTTTTTTTTGTTGGGGCGGGGGGGGGGGGGGGAGTTTTTTTGTTTAGATAAGCAATAGATTCTTCCAAAAAGAAAAAGCCATTTAAGTAATTCCCCTGGCCTTTACGGCTGAACAATAACCAATCTCTACTGTTTTATATCCCAGCACCATCATGTCCTCGTCGTCCCCCCTAAAAGAAAAGAAATCCGTCTGCACACGTCCTTCTGTAATTGTGTGTGCAGCCAGTCGATCGCTGCCTATGCTATGGAACGCGCGGGTCATTTCCGTCTCTAATGATATTTCCATGTCCACATCATTTCCATACACGGTTCCAAATGGGCCCTAAGTGGAGGGCCTATCGGGCCGTTTCACTCAGCCCACCCGCCGACCCATCCCGGAAGGTTATTCCCTTGAGTTGGTATTGACTTTGTCTCGCAGATGTCATGAACTAATTTCATGCTTGGCGTGTCTCTTTTCCAGTGGAGCCGCGGACGAGGAGACGAAGCTAAAGAAATGTGGCAAATAAAATGGAAGCGGACCCCAGGGAGAATCTGCGGCCGAGACAGTTCAATACAGTGGGATTATATCGCCTTTTTTTCCTAACCCGGTTCGACCTCAAGATAAGTAGACACAGTGGCGTTGTCCTTAGGCTGAACGCAGCCAGCCATCAAGTTCAATTCGAGTTGTACCTGGAGAAAAAAAAATACACTGTGTCGCACAACACATTGTAAAGAAGTTTGAAGATTAAAAAAACATCGGTTTTAGAGACGAAAGAAAAAACTTTCGGCGACTGAAGTTCGGTTTAGGGAGCCAAAGCTGCGGATGAGGAAGATGGATGTTCTGATGATGGCGATGATAAATTACGAGACACAACGTATTGAGTTTGCCCTTTTTGACACCTCCAGACTCACCCAAACACAAGCCCATACCCGCCACTCACGTATCACATAGTAAAAACATATATTTGTTTAAAATGATTAATATGTAATTAATGGGGCTTAGATGGAGCGGAACGGGGACACCCCCAACCAGAGCTAATATTGGTGGTTGTGTAATTAGCACTAACGTGTCCCTGCAAGGCAAACTCATCTGTCTTATGGCACATCAAAGGGTGCCATTAGCAAAGCCTCATCAAACACACTCCTTCCCCGTGCAACTCGCGTAGCACACCAGCAAGTCACTCACAACAGTCACACGCAACACACACATGCACATGGTCACGCTTGCCGTCATACGATGAAAACACACGCAGGCCAACGTGCGCAGAAGGCACTCCTCTCAGATGTGGGTGGAGGCTAAGATGTGAACGCCACAGAGAAGGATTACAATGCCTAACACCTTATGAATTGTCTGAGCAAAGGCATCCACTGGTCTGGAGCATAATGGAGAATACTGGCAATGTTGTGATTGCCTCCCATTTGCTTTTTTCCTCGACCGACTTTGCTGTGAGGAAATGATTATTTTCTCCCAGCGGGCTGATATAAATGCCTCCTTTACAAAGAACTGTCCCACCGTAATCATGCTTTAACCGACAGCAGGTTGATGACTGGTTTAAGCTCTACAGGTGCAAATTTGTTTATGTGTGTGTTTGTTAGTCCAAACACATATTTAATGTAGATGTTTTTGTATAGAAGATACATATTGTATTAAAATGCTCGTGAACTATGCATCCTAATAACCTGGACCTAAAAGCCCATCCAGATGAATAATTTAAAACATGCAAGGCGGTACCAACGCCTGTAGACCACCAGACATCCGACACCTGTTTTCATCATAAAAATAAGCACTGGGCATTAGAATAATCAAAAAGCTCAATGCAATGAAATAGTTGGCTATGAAGGCCAAACGTCACATTTTATTGCAAAGTTCACCAACAACATCAGGGGAGCAACCGTGCATTTAAATTAAAAAGCTGTGCTCCCCTAACAGAGCACTTTAGCCATGTAAATGGTATTCAGTCAAGGCCCAGTGCACTACGAGGAGGTGAACGACGGCTCCACCGACATCCCCTTCGTTTCCCCTCTGACGAACACCGTTCTTCTGACGGGCCCTCCATTACTTCTGACCCCACCTTTGCCTTACGCTCCCATAGGTGATGGACAGAGTTGGTCTGGTAAAAAAAAGTCTGTGGTGGGGTGCTGGAGTTAGCATTAGGCTAAAGGGGAATGTGCAGCCCCCCTGGACCCAGGCTCTGTCTGGTGGTTTATCCTTGAAGGTTGAGGGGAGAGACAGAGAGGTCAGCCTGCCATGGGCTCCAGAGATAGATAGCAGCGCTGGTGGTGAGGGGGCAGACAGCTGCTGTCAAGCCGGCCTTGCCGCATGTTTAGCATGGGGAAGTGCTATAAAGGGATGGAGGATGAAGGATTAAATCAGAACAATATAAGTTGAAGGGTACCAGTGAGGTTGAGGGTAAACCAAAATAAGGCATATCTACTAGGGCAAATGTAGGCCTAGAACAATCTCAAGAGGCAGAACGCACTGGCAAAGACTTTGATGCAACACAGACGTGGAACATAAACACAACTCCGTTGCTTTTACACTCTGAAAGTCATCCGCAGTATGTTCCAAGCAAGATTTCAGGATGAACAAGAGTGGCGTCCAGTAACACTTCTGTCAACTTCCTGCTGAAGAAATAGGGGAGGTCGGTTGCCAAGTTGACATTGACACGATCTGACACCACGTCCAGCGGTAAGCCGTACAGCCGAAAGACGAGACAAAGGATAAGCTCTGCAGGCTCCCTGGCAAAGGGTCACTTGAGATAGGTGATACCATTTGTGAGAAGTTATCCAATATTTCCATAATGACCATATGGCCCTGAGACAGGGACAGAGACGTCAGTAAGTCCAGGGTGATGTGGAACCAATGCCAGGTTGAAAAGAGGACAGAACAACACACGTGGGTGAGGACTTAGGCTGAACACATACGAGGGAGGCTTCAACCCCGCTGCAAACATGTGTATAGGCGTTGCTGCCTGGTCCAGCTTAGTAAGGACAATATTATTCTGAACACGCGATTGTGTGTGGGAGGGGTGAATAGTTCTTTACGGGGATCTGCTTTAACCCTCTATAGTCAATCCATGGGCGCTGCCCATTGGCCTTTTTCTCCCACAAACAAAGAATGGTGGCGGACCGAATAGTGCCTCTCTGTGCCTCTTGAACATAGCTATGAAACAGTCTCCAGGGAGACAGGGTAAACAATCTACCTTGAGGGATGCGGGTGCCAGAATGCAGATCAACAGCACAATCATATGGGCGTTGGACAGGCAGTGCGGAGGCCTTACTAAAGGCGTCCTGGAGGTCCAAATACTTGGGAAGTATGTGGGACACGTCACAAGGTTCTTGGGATTCATGTGAGAGCTCAGGAAAGAGCATCAAGTCTACCTTTTAGAATAGGCAGCAGCTGCTGACAGCCTGGGGCTTACCAACCGTAGCAGCCTTCACTCCGCAACAGCCTCCACTGTGGAAAGCCCTCTGGAACCCTCAAGGTCCGTCTTTGGGAAGGACAGCCTCGGAGCGCTACTTGAGCCCGGAGCCACCGTCGACATAACTCATCGTTCACGTCGTCCAATTATTGTAGGCGACTGCCTGTTTTGATGGCCATGTTGTCCTGAGCATCCCTGGTCACCAGCTCGTCCTTCAGGTACATCAACAGGCTTTAATGGAACTCAGATATGAAAACCTCAGGGTTTCCCCGGCTCTTTGAATATGAAACACAATGGCATACTTCAATGGCACACTTCAATGGTTTACTTTGCCACGTTACAATGACCTTACTGTTGATCCACCACATGCCTGTCACTCAGTCGAGTGAGGAACGCAGGTTCTTTAAGGCTGCCAGTATCTCCTGAAGTAGCTGATCATGCTTCCAGCCCTGGTTCCCAACCCCTTGGCCACTGCTGGGTTCTCAGTAAAGGGTTGCTGGGTCCATATTAAATGTGGGGGTCTGTGGTGTTGTTAGGGACCCAGGTTCAGCAGAGAATAGTGAGACAAGGTAGGTAGTGGGTTAAGCTTATCAGGGTCTGAGTGTTTTGAAAAGTGCTTTATAAATATAATGTTTGTAATGCATAATGTATAAAGCCAAATTAAGGTGTATTACTTTACTTACTCAAACAACAAAAAGTAAACTCTGAATAAAAACTAAAACTATGTCATATTACAATATTGTACATTTGTGGTTTACGTTTAAAAACAGGCTCCACTAAAATGATGCATACACCTGCAGTAGTTCAGACACATTGAGGTTTCTGAGTGTGAGGGCATATATCAGAGCATACTGTTAGTGGACAAGCAACATCAGCAGTTCACCACCTATTCCTGGTCTATTTTTGCCCACTATTGAACACATGCTGAGAATCTAAGTGCCGCGGTCCATATTGCCCAGATGTTAAGAGGAGTCAGCTTTGCACTAAGGCATGTCCCATCCTCCCGAATCAATAATTGGAGTCTGAGCTTTATCATTCATTTCCAAGCTGTGCACTGTGTAGGGTATTCCGCGGCATAGCTTCGTAAGCAAGATGATTGAAGTTCCCATGGCAACCACCTGCAATCCTCCCTCTTTTAGAATCGAGCTGGTTTTGAAGTGACTCGTTTGTTGGAATAGGAAAGTTTTTCCTATACTCTTAGAATACTTTTTCGATAGAATATAAGATGTGTATTTTCCCTCTTGCTTGAAAATGTATGATTCATCCATTTTCAATTCCACTGTTCCTTGAACGTCTCTGAACTTTGGCCACGTTCTCCTCTGACAGCAACAGAGCAGAATGACGAGGCCTTGACTTTGACCCTCTCACCCTCTGCATCTGACAGTGAGTTCACTTACCGTGATGAAAATAAAATCACATAAATGCAATCATGCTTTTCTTTTTGACCCCCCCCCCCCCTCCCCGCATGATCAAAGGCTAAAGGCTTTCCTTGAGTATCGCAAAGATCTATAAAGTGTCAAAATGAGATTGAAAAGGGGCGTGCGAGGCATGTGATGGCAACGCGTGCTGTTCTGTTTCTCAACGCGCCGTGCGGTCCGTCACAATGTCACGTCTCCTCATCGTCCGCCTGACGTGTCGACTGGGAATGTCACGCCAAACGACTGATTAAAGAAGAGGGTGGGAGAGAGAAGAAAAACGGCGAGGAAAAGGGAGAGAGGTCAAAGATGCAACCGTCGACGTCCGCAAGCAACTCTCCATCCACATCATGGAATCACGTCCAGTTGACTTCAGTCCCGTCACAGCCCTCCATGGCGACAGCCCTCACGCTTACCCTGCAAGTCGCCATGACTTTGCTGTATTTTTGTCACGATAACTTACGTCCACCCTCTAGTTCATAGAGGCTCGCACTAACAGCCCTCCACTTCAAAACCCCCTTTAGCCGCATGACACCCGCGATTACAGCAGAGTCGCTGTGTTCGCAAGAGTGAAAGAACAAAGATCCTGGGAGGAGAACCCATGGAGGTCTGCCGGTTCTGCTCTTGAGAGAAACGCTCCCTCCGACTGATCAAAGTACGTCCAGAGGGAACGGGGTGTCGGGGGCGGGTGCAGGAGTGACGCAAGGCTTTCCTTTTCATGTGCAAACAGGCCAACAGTCAAGACAAGAACATGGCCCCCGGCCCATTGGCCTTGGCCAAAGTCATTCCCTAAGCGACCAAGGAGAGAATATGGAGAGAAAAAAACAAACAGTGAGAGGGATGAGCGTGTGTGTTTGTGTGAGTGAGAGCGAGAGAGGAGGGAGAGATGAAAAAAGAGAATACATGCAACATCACCTGAGGAGAACACATTAACAATAGAGCCATGTCCAGACAAAAAAGTTGAATTTCCCTCCTAGGATATTTGTAAACTCCTCTGCCTGTACGTTGAAACTACATATTTCACTTGGTGTTGGCATGTATGCTCGCATGTAGGAAATTGAGTGTCTGAAATAATCTGCCCGGAATAGTTGCGTATGTTGACAGTATTTTAACCGCAAAAGTGCACAGTCATCGTCCGTAACTCCTGGACTAAAAGTGAGCGTTTGGAGAAAATCTTGGAAAAACAATCGCCTGTGGTACTTCTCCAGATTCGGGTGCCGGCCGTCTCCTAGGACAACCAGGACTCTGCCCTGGCTACATAAACAACGTTAGCTCACTTATATGAAGTGTCTGCTTGTAGGATTGACTCTGCGACGTGACGCCAATTGTAATAAGCTGCCATGGCCGCAGACCATTCGTCTCCCTGGCTGCAACAAGCCCCGCTCATTTGTTACCTGGTAAGTCCTAGAGGGAAGGAAAAGAAAGGGAGAGGATGGAAGAGCGAGCGACGGTGGAACGCCGGGAAGAGCGAGAGGGAGAGAGAGAGACGGGGAGCGAGAGAGAGTGGGAGATGTTCAATTAAGTTTCCTCCCTTCCGCCGCCCAGCGGCTCGTTAATCAGGTGGAGATAAATATTACAGCACATTAGCTCCATTCACTCTACAGAATCAATTCTTTCCCAGGGACGTTATCTCTCTCTCTCTCACCCTTTTTCTTTCTCTCCCCTCTCTCACTCCGTCTCCCTCTCGTCCCACTCGTCATCCCCCCTTTTCTCTCTCTCTCTCGCTTTCTCTCTTTCTTTTCTTATGGCTAAAGGGGCCACAAAATAAATTGCTGCCTTTTTAATAAGTGGGCCTAATTCAGACGAATGGCAGTGGGTAGCCGTGCGGCGACTGAGCCTTGCGCCCCTCCCCTCCGTCTCCCTGGGTGGGCTGTTCCACCAACGCCAGCCCTATGTGCCTGCTGTCCCAGTCCCTGTGTCAATCCATCGCCCCCTAAAGCGTTAAGGGAGCTCCACCCGCCCACAGACTCGCACAATCAGTCCAGGTGTCTACGTTGAGATGAAAACATGTGGCCGCTCGCGCTGTCGCTCAACTCCGCTGCCTTTGTGTTAGGTGAGTAGGTGCCAGCCGAGTCCAAGGTGAGAGGAGCGAGTGTGGTATTCAGGTACCTATCCTGCCCTGGCAGGCTTCCTGTTTGCCAAAGACACAGAGGGAACAGCCCCCTGTGCATACCTCCTCACACACCGGGTGAAAGCACAGAAAGTTGGGGCGAAACGTCGAGAGAAACGTGCAATCGTTTTTTTTTTTTTAACTGACCCGAGTGATCTCAGTGACTCACAGTGATGACGGAGGAGATGGAAACAGGGGATAATGTAAAGAGAAAGGAAGAGTCTGTGATAAAGTCATTGAAGAGAGCGAATGGAAAGATGGCGATGGGCAGAGAAGGAGAGACACAAAAGGAGAACAGGTGAGCTTGTTAGTGATGAGAGGATGAGCTGTTTATCAATGCAAGCTATTATTCTGTTTGATAGTGCTGGGGTCGTTACAGCTGACTGGTGATGGGGACACAGTACATCCTAATTTCCATCAGTGTATATCTACAGCTCCTGGTCAAGAGAGAGAGAGAGAGAGAGAGAGAGAGAGAGAGAGAGAGAGAGAGAGAGAGAGAGATATTTTCACGAGTTTCATGCATGCGACAAACAGGTTCAAGTCAGAAATGGGAAGCATATGCAAAATGGTTTAAAACCCGTGCATTGCTTATTACATCAATAGAGAAACATTGCCACACTCTCGGCAAGAGAAACACGCATTATTATTCATTGACTCAGAATTTCTCAGAATTTGAGAGGGTCAACTTTCCTGTAATTCAAAATCGGTTGGCATAGCAACCATGTCAACCAGAATGAATGAAAAGCATTAGTCTGCAAGTGGCTGTACTGGGGCGCCAACATTCAGTGCATTCGGAAAGTATTCATACCTCTTCTCTTCTTCCACATTTGATTACTTTACAGCCTAATTCCAAAATGTATTAAATAAAATAAATGATTAACATTGCACATACAATACCACCCGATGACAAAAGGAAACACTTACATTTTTTTCTGCACACGTATTAATAATAAAAAATAATAATATTACAATATTACAACACCCAAATTGTGCTTAGATCCATCCCGTTTTAGGAGCACACCTGTTTATATAAGACCCAGTGTTGACAGTACATACAAAGTAGTGAAGTCCAAGGAGTTGTCTGTAGACCTCCGAGAGAGGATTGTATCGAGGCACAGATCTGGGGGAGGGTAAAAAAAGGTATTCAGCCATAAATGTTCCAACGAGCATATTGGTCTCCATCCATCATTCGCAAATGGAGGAAGTTAGTAACTCAGTAAAAGGTACATGACAGCCAACATGGAGTTTGCAAAAAGGCACCTAAAAGACTATCAAACCATGAGAATCAAAATTCTCTGGTCCGATTTAACCAAAATGGAACTCTTTGGCCTGAATGCCAAGGGTCATGTCTGAAAGGAAACTAGGCACGGCTTATCACCTGGCCAATACCATCCCTAAAATGAAGCATGGTGGTGGCAGCATTATGTTTTTCAGCGGCAGGCACTGGTAGACTAGTAAGGATCAAGGGAGGGATAAATGCAACAACATTCAGAGAGATCCTTGATAAAAACTTGCTACAAAGCGTTCTGGACCTCAGACTGGGGGAAAGGTTCATCTTCCAGCCAGACAACCACCCCCAGCACACAGCTAACAAAGATAACAAAGGAGAAGCTTCAGGACAAGTCTGTCAATGTCCTTGAGTGGCCCAGCCAGAACCAAGACTTGAACCCGATTGAACATCTTCGGAGAGATCTCAAAATGGTTGTGCACGGATGCTCCCCATCCATTCTGATCTGCAAAGAAGAATTAGAGAAAATGACCCAAAATAGGTGTGCCAAGCTTGTGCAATCATACTCAAGATGACATGCGGCTGTAGTTGCTGCCAAATGTGCTGAGTGAATGGTGTGAATGCTTATATATATGTAATATATATTTCTTTTTTTTGCTATCATTATGTGGTACTTTGTTTGTAGAATGTTGAGATTTGTTTTAATTAATCCCTTTTGGATGTAGGCTGTAATGGTAACATTTGGAAAAAAGGGAAGGGGTTATAATACACTACGTACACACACACACAACACGCACACAAATATATCAGAAAAGAATATCCTGCTGCCTTGCTCTTGTTTATGAATGAAAATGGGCATGCATTTGTACAGGAGCCACAAGACACTTCAACAAATGTTACCCTTCCGCTGATTACAACAGCGTGAATTCCACACTTCATGGCCAATTTAGAATCTCACTCAAGACAGGGGATTACAGTAATTGCTCTGCGCTATGTTAAAGTGACAGTTAACAAATAAGATATACAGAGGGAGGAGAGAGTAATTTTTCCTATATAATACATTCCTATTAATCATTATTCAATAATTTTTGTGAATAACTGGTATATAAGATTAATCACGTAAAGATTTACTGAACGAAGTAAGCACATTTTTACAAGGTTAGAGTAATTAGTAAAGGAGAGAAATCGTTATTAGTTCATTGTGATTGGCATTGATAACACATTTCCTTTCTATTCTTCGCCCAAAACAGCGTGACCTGTTGAACCGACAATAACTGATTTGTATCGGATTGAAGCTAAACAGCAGCATATAGGAAACAGAAAAGGAACTTTTGTCTTGCTTGGAGGATAGCAAAGGTTGTAACTCTTGTTGAAGAATAACGACAGGATGGCTCTCAAGAAAACCCGGGTCTTTGTTGTGTATGACTTTGCATGCATCACTCCGTTCTAATGAGTGTCTTAGTGGGGACCCTGGACATAGAGGAAAGACACTTCTGACTGCAGAAGAAAGATGCAAACTAAATACAGGGTCATTTCCTTTGGACAGTGTCTTAAACGCTGTGCAGGGGGATCCTTTTGCAAAAGCATTTGATCCTTTGCACAAGTAACTTTTTAAAATATATTTATTATTATTTCCATAACTGGTTGAATTTATTTACAAAATGTATCCAGTCGGGGCGACACGGTGGCGCAGTGGTTAGCACTGTTGCCTCACAGTAAGAAGGTCCTGAGTTCAAATCCCACCTGAGGGCATTTCTGTGTGGAGTTTGCATGTTCTCCTCGTGTTAGCGTGGGTTTCCTCCGGGTACTCCGGTTTCCTCCCACATTCCAAAAACATGCAGTTGAATTGGTAACTCTAAATTGTCCGTAGGTGTGAATGTGTGTGTGAGAGATTGTGTGTCTATGTGTTAGCCCTGCGATGGACTGGCGATCTGTCCAGGGTGTACCCTGCCTCTCGCCCAAAGTCAGCTGGGAT
>JAVQJS010056907.1:0-13548 GCA_036024795.1 Galaxias rostratus | reverse complement strand
ATAAGACCTGAGCCAGGAGAGGGCCGTTCCCTTAACTCCAACAACATTTTCTAGTCTATCCAGGAGAATACTATGATCTATGGTATCAAAGGCTGCACTGAGGTCAAGCAAAACAAGCTAGCGTTAGTTGAAGTCCTTCAAATGACATACTCAATTCAAATTATTCAACATCCACCAAAATCCATCTGTTAGGATAGAAACTAAGACCCAAATTATTCTAGCTTGGAAAAACCTCTGAGTTGCCTCATTGACCATGTTGACCACTTGTTTGGTGGTGTCCCCGGTGGGGTTTTGAATGACATGGCATAACTCATTCTTCCTTCTGTTTTCCCCACCGTGGTTGTTGCATGCCTTTATGGCAAGTATTGCACTAACTAATTCAAACATCCCTGTACAGTGTATTTAAATGTCTAGAACTACGGAAATCATTGGAAAACTGTATTTGCCGCCCTCCTTGCTCTTTATTAATCCAAATAATCATGTATTTGAGAAAAGTAAAAACATAATAGTCCTGCACATTTAATTTGAAAGTTACTTAGAGGCTCTTAATTCTGCTCTACAGAGAAACGTGTCTGGCAAAATTACTGGAAAAAATAAGTGGAAAGTTTAAAATTTGGCACTCATCGCTTAACATAGTGTCATTTTCTTCAAGTGCTGTGTAGGCAAGAAAAAACTAAGGTGGGAAAGAATCTTTGCGGTATAAACCCACAGCACTGCATGGAAAGTTGTAGGCCTTGTTTCTTGTTCAGGCAGAATGACGAGTAGGTAATTTTTTTTTATAATGGTTGATGTACTTTGTCAAGAAGTTAGCCATTCATTTAGATTTAACTCCCAAGGGGCGTGCTGACTTGCATGGTTGTAAATCCAAATGCTTCCTGATTTAAACACATGTTAGACCTATACGCGAAAGAGAGCATGACTGGAAAAACCTTGTCTTTGCCAATAACCTGGTCTCTATTTCTGTATTAATTTCAAGTTCTCACAGTCTCATGATGCTGGCCAAAAAGGATATTAAGAAACTGTTTTTGTATAGTCTATTAGATAACTGAGCACGTTTAGCCGGCGATTGTTATCTTCTAATTTGTCATACTTATAGTTAGAACTGTCGTTGTTGTCTCTGTTATTCTGTTTCTAGTCTAATTGTTTCTCTATCTTTATTATTATAAAAAACATTTTGTCATGTTATCCAATGTTTATATTGTGAAGCGACTTTGGGTATTAGAAAAGCACTATATAAATAAAATGAGTTATTGTTATTATTATGCCCTTTTTTCAGACTCAGAATCTGTTCCACTTGGCAACTACAATGATGTGGAGGTGGAGGAAGATTACACTCCCTCACTGGATTACAAGAGTAAGAGGCTGATCCATCCCTCAACCAATAAATTTCTCATAATAATAATAATGCATTTTATTTAGTTTTAAGCACTTTATCATGACACTCAAAGCGCTTTTACACATAAGTAGATCACCGATTAATTTCTGTCATTTACAGTTTTAATGAGTAACTTCCCCTTTGACCCTTCATTCGGCTTACACGTAATTATGGCCCATTCTGCTCTGTGGAAAAATCCGTCGCTGTTCAGATCCGCAGTGGTGTCATTCTCTGCGCCTGGCCAACGGCGAGGTTACCTGCTTCTCTCCTCGCGGTCGAAACTACCGTAGCACCCTGGGAACCCTCTGCCAGATGTCCTGCGATCGAGGCTACAGGCTGCTGGGCAAGACCTCGCTTCATTGCATGCCCAACCGACGCTGGTCCGGGACCTCGTTCTGTCGCCGTGCGTACAGGAAAGACTTAACACGAACAATCATTTGAAGAATCGTGTGTATTTTTGTAAATGTGCGTTGTTTTTTTGTTTTTTTTTAACAGAGGTCCGGTGCCATGTGCTGCCCCTGATCTATCAAGGCACATACAGCTGCACCCGTGGCTTTGTGGTGGACTCCAGATGTGATTATTCCTGTTATCGAGGCTATCAGATCGAGGAGGGAAACAGCCGTGTATGTCTGGAGGGAGGGTCATGGAGCGGAACAGAGCCCACTTGCGCAGGTAGGCGCACCTCAGGTTCTTCAGATGTCACATTGAATGGGTCGGGTTGTGTTCGTCTGCTTTGCCGTTGTGAGCAGCCATTCAGATCTCTGCAGTCAGCGTGCATCTGAAATAGCCATCATAACACGACACCATTTGTCAGTAACTCTATAGCTTCTTGTTTCTGCTGTTTTGATAAGCCATCTATGGGACTGGTCTTCTCCCTGCACACCCGTACATTTAAAAAAAAACAAAAAACTTTGAACTCAACATTCCCCATGTTGCTTTTCTCTGCCTTGGGCTCTTTTTTTTAAGCTTACATCAAGACCAATGGAGACGTTCCAAAACTAACAAAGGCCATGACCATATGAGCTCTTTTTCCATTTTGTTTCCATTATGTGTCCAAACACACTTTACTGTAAATTGATGTTGATCTAGATCACGATCCCCCAAAGATCAAGTGCCCTCTGTCCAGACTCAAGGTCGCAGAGCCTGGGAAACTGACAGCCAGGGTATCCTGGGACCCTCCTGTTGCCACGGACACCGCGGATAAATCACTTGAGTATGCCGCTCTACACCTCCCCTCCCCCTTTTCTTCTTTTGGTTTCATCCTTTAGTTTTGCATCGTTCATCCGGTTTCCTTTTTTTCTTTCCTCCAGTGTCATACTGGTAGGCCAAGGGCCAGGCACTAACTTTAACGAAGGGATGAACATTGTCCGTTACAAAGTGTACGATCAAGCCAAGAACAGGGCCACCTGCAAGTTCATTGTGCGTGTCGAAGGTAAAGCTCATCGATCGGTGTTATAAATGATTATGTGGTGTATGAAAACCAGTGCTATTCTACAAACGCAATGTTTTTCATACGAACATCAAGCCTCAAGCCGCCTTCCATGAAAAACACTTTTAACCTAGGTAGTCACTGTCCCTTTTCCCACCCTCCGTCTCCAGTAAAGAGATGTCCAGGTCTCCAGCCCCCCCTGCATGGCTCTCTCACCTGTTCGTCTGATGGCAATAACTATGGGGCGGAATGCAATTACCACTGTGATGGGGGCTACGAGAGGAGAGGGTCCCCCGCCCAGGTGTGCCAGCTCGACGGCAGCTGGTCTAAAGACCCTGCCGTGTGTGTCTGTCAGTATCTGAAATGCATCACTATGACTTTTGAGAGCCATTTTGAGAGATCATTTTTTTTAAATTGCATTATCTTATTGAACCTAAACACTTTCAAATTCAACACAATCATTTAGTTGTCATGGGAACACCCCTCAACTCAGAGTAACGGTTGTTTGTTGTTTTTTGCCATGTTTGCGTGCAGCCATGGAGTTCAAAACCGATGTGAATACGTCCTCTGCTCTACTCGAGCAGTTCTACGAGAAAAGGAGGTTACTAATTGTATCCACACCGTCTTTGGATGATTCAGAGTACAAGTTTATGAACCTAATGATACAGGTAAGGAAAGGATACCTCTGCTTTGTAACATGCTGTCCTCCTTAAAAAGTATCTGTCAGAGCTGCAGGCCACATGTTGTCATTGTGTTGCCATCCCCTTATAGAAATCTGACTGTGGTCTGAAGCTGCGACAAGTGACAGTGATCGAGCTCATAGATTCACCGTCGGGTGAACAGGGCCTCATCAAGAGCCAGCAACTGGGCAGCGAGGTCATCGAGGGTCTCAGGTATGATGTGATACCTCTGCCTTGCATTGGCCACGTTGAAATCATAACTATAAGAGCATCGTCTTGAACGCGCATACTCTGTTGCGGCTGTAGACGATCCCTGCGGATATCCAAAACCATCTTCAACATGGTGCTCCTAGATGAGCGCGGTTCCGACCGGGAGAGGTTCATCGGCACGATTACTTCCGACGAGCTGTTTTCGTACATCGACGACTACCTGTTGGACGAAAAAGAGCGAGATAGGCTGGAACTGCACAGAGACGTCTGTGGCTGATACATCAAAAGACAGCCCCTTCTGGTGACCAGGGGAAAGTACTACAGTTCCCAGTACAATAATCTATTCACTTTCTCTGAACATTGTGCCGATAGTCATAAACGAATCACATTGCGGCTTCTATTAATTCTATCAATGTGCACATTTCACAGGAAAAAAACCCAGATTATTTACTCTTTTCATATGTTTTATTTGGTGAATAAAAATATTTGTACTCCAGTTAAGTGAACAAACATTGACATATGATTTAAAAGTTTATAAATAAATAATAATTAAAATATATATTGACTACTGGTATTAAATCTATGCACGTAAAAATAGGTTTTACTAAAAGCATCTTAAATTCCAAGTGACATGTAATGAACTGGATTAAATGTGCTAAATGCAACAGACAAAGAGATTGAGAAATTAAACACTCTTTTAGAAACAATTGAATAGCTAACTGTAATGCAACTATGAAGGTATGACAGGAAACCTCTATGGATAATCTATTTTGGTAAGTGCGGGTTTTGATTCCAATCGCCAACCCCTTCTCATATGGCACTGCCAAAAGCTTAGCCGGTCCCACCGGATTTTCACTCAGTGTTTCGGTGGCTATTGTCCTCATTTGCCTCGTGTTTTGCCCATAGAGGATCGCAGAGGAAGAGTGCCCTCTGCCCACGAATCAGGGTACTGCATCATCTTCTGCCACAGACTCACCTCCTCTCCAACAGAGTCCATTTCTATTTCCTCTTTCCCTACTTTCAGTGTGCCTAAAAAAAACAAAGATCAAAGACAGTTTGCCTGCAAGTGATTCCATTTGAATTTCTATAAAAAAGTCAAGCTACTGGTCGGGTTATCTATTTAGGTATGTTTATTATAATTCTCTCCCAAAACGTGCGTTTAAGTAAGCAATATTGAGTTCAAAAAATCTTTTGGGAAGCTCTTCCCTTTTACTTACCTGTGCCCGTGCTTAGTCGAACCCCTCCCAGGAAGTCATTGGAGGACATGGCCTCCCTGTCCCACACGGTTAGCTCCAAACACATGTCCCTGAGCTGCTCCGGGTTCAGCTTTTCATACACAAACGTGTGGTCATAATGGGGATTTAACGTCTTTTTCATCACTGGGGTCTTCCTCTTTGTTGATTTAGCCTTGGAAGGCAACAGATATCTGACAAAGGACACAACAAACCAATGCAAGACAGGGTTTGGCTTAAATAATACAATCCTAGAAAATGCTGCTCTTTGATAAATAGTGATGCAAGTGAACAACAGATTAAAAATCGTTGTCAATTGAAGAAGTTGAACTTTTTGTCACTGACCCTTTGACAAAGGAATCCGATGTGCCCCCCGCTTTCATTGCAGAGAGGTTCTTGGCTTCTTTGATCCAGACGTGCAACTCCCCTCCTTCCTCGTTCCTTGCCTTCTTACCTAGAGTGAAATGAAGAGGTCTGATAAGAAAAAACAGGGAAGTGCAACAAAAAGATAATGGATAATGGTCGTTGTGAGTTATCAGTCCTACTTCTGGCCTTGTCGGTTGGGGGCTTTGTGGCAGTCACATACTTCAGGGAGACCACCAAATCCCCTTTATACTGAGCGAAGGCCGAGGCCTGCACTGGGGACGATGACTGTTGAGAGAGCAAAGCCCTGAAATTACTGGAAGAGAAATTATATCTTATTATTATTATTATTATTATTATTATTAATAATAATATATATAGGTTCCACTTTTCCCCTGTCCACCTCTTGGGCCAACCTGTTTAGACATGATTATGATGAGAAACAGATGTTGTAGAGTCTTACCCCTGCACCAAAGTAACACCAATGAAAAGGACACATTCTCTATATAATACTTGAACTGAATGAAAAAACGTAAAAAAATAAGCAGATGTGTAGGTCCTTACTTCTGCGACAACTTGTAGGATTGAACCAGTAGGAAAAGATTGAACTATGAACCCCGGGTGTATATGCTGCATTTTCAGACAGAGACTATCAGGGTTGGGATATGTTGTTTCCTATATACCATGGCCTTTAATTCCTGTTCATATTAAAGTGTTTCTTTATCATACAACTGCAATTTTGTTAAAAGGCCATATTCCCATTCGAATTAGTTTACTGGTAGTAACTGGTTCCTGACATACTTTTCCCATGAGCGGCAGCCTCTCCTCCTGGGAGGAATCGAGGTCCCTGCAGTCCAAGGAGACCTCCACCTCTCCCAGGAAGGCGTTGCGACTGAGCCGTCCGTGGTGCCACACGGAGATCAGCAGGGAGCGCGTCTGCAGCTCCGATCGACTGATGGTGTACTAAAACAATTCAATAAAGTTATGTTCAGAGTTAGAAGAAATGCAAAGTCCAAAAGTCATTCCTAATATCTATGAATCTCCTGTTCAATCTCCTTTTTGACTATCACAACCAAACTTAAACTGGCATTTACAGACAAATTCAGTGGCTAATCCAATCCAATTTACCTTTCTCTTAGTCATTGTACACTGTACACTTCGTCGATTCAAGAGAATTGTCGCCAACAAAATCAATATTTGTTTGCCAGTGCAAATGTCAATAGCCTGTGCTATCTTTTGTGTCAATCTAGCAACATACTCAAGGTGGAGACGTTATGTGGTTAAACAAGAACCCGCAGAGCAGAAAAAGCCCTGTGCGATGTCCACACCCTGGAGGTCCCTCTGTGTTTGAGCTTCTCGTTCTAAAAGCAGCGTCTAGATCTTGACAGGACGTCACCTTTAAAGTCTCGTTGTAAGTGGGGTTGAGCGTGTTCCTCTTGGTACCCGTCTTTTTTTTGCTTTGGCGAGATCTATCTGGAAGCAGGTAGCACTTGACATACCTGCAAAAACAAAGCCCGTCATCTCTAAGGCAACGTCCAGCCACCTCTTGAAAGCTCTCGGGGCAATAGGTGAAACTGCTGCGACGGCTGGTTTGACAGCACAACGTTGACCTGACCTTGGATGTCCCGTGTAATTCCCTAATCACCTCAGAGTCATATCACAGACCATAAACACGCCAAACGTCAATCCACACTGATCCGTATGTCCTGTAACTATGACCAAAGGGTGTGTAGGGTAAACACGGATTACCGAAGCAGCGCTCTCGTCACACCGTCCCGCTCCGATTCATTTGGCTTCGCCTTCAACCCGGTCGGTTGAGTTCGGAGGGGACACTTACGGGTTGGAGCGCCGGTGCGAGGCGTCGCCGTGGGCCAGTCCGTGGCACTCCTTGACGCGGACGTTGAGGGTCTGGGTGTGCTCGTCGTAGCCGAGGGAAAACACTACGTCCCCGCTGACCTCCACGCTGTCGTAGTCCCCGGCCTCGCTGTAAATGCTCATCAGGCTGCCCAGCGTGCTCTGTTTGACGCACGAACAAACACAACCCGTCGCCATGTAAGAGGACAATGGTAACTGAAAATGGAAAACTGTTTCCACTTTTTTCTAGGTCAAAACGACCACTTACTTTGTAAAACCTGCGACTGTTAACACACACACCTGGCCTCGAGGGGCCGTAGAAACACACGGGAATAGGAGTGTGGGAATGGTTCGGCGACAATTCTGTCGTAAAGCGTGTCTTATCTGGGCAAACAGATGCCGTGAGGGGAACATTTCTAAATGAGGTTACCCTGGAGCTACGGAGGCTGGAGGCACTGGAGGCAACAGTCTTTTTATGGATGTTCACCAAGTCGTCTATGTCCTCGTCTTCCTCTTCATCATCCTGAGATCAGGAAAAGAGCACTTCAAACAATCTTATGATCTGAGGGTTCTTAGGACATGTATTCTAAGCATGCCATGTTCTCATGCCATGTCCTCACAACAGCCTAGAGGTATTACAAATATTTCAATGGTGAGTTTGGGGGTTCCATACGTGTTGATTACATGTATTATTTACCTGAAAATTAAGACCGGGCACAGACTTGCTTCTGTCCCCCATAGACACCTCTGAAGTCTCGACCGCCTCCTGACGGAGATCCAGCACTGACGTAAATTCTAGAAAAATGCGAAAGTGATTGTTACATTAGCACACATTAAACAATCATTCAAAGCTAGCATTTGAGGACTTGGAGCACAGGAACAAAGACGATAAAAAACCACCTGAGTTTTTAGAAACTCGTCTGACGCTTTTCTTGAAAAGCCCATCCACTTCGAGGGAATTCAAACTCGGGGTTGGACTACTCCTAGCCAGTGGCGCCTATGGGAAAGATCCAGGTTATTTTAGCCTGAGTGGGGAAAAGGTCATTGCGTGAGGATACGTGTTCTTCAAACGCAGGCGATGGGGACAGAGATTCAACTCCAGTGAAACTCCCTTACTGTGTTTGAGACCGCGCTGTGGACACTGAGGCTGTCTGCTTGGACTGGGACTGGACCGGAACGAACGTCGGCCTTTTCCTTCCTGCGGGTAAAACACCACCAACATAAAAACTCAATCGGCTTGAAAGAAAGCCCGGCCCTGATATTGGTAAGGTTGAATGGCTACGGGCGTACTTGGGTGGGTCAGGGGTCCCGTGGGCAGACTCGGTCCCCGTCTTAACGCTGCAGAGGCTGGCTTTGTCCACAGACTCTGTGTCGCTGGGCTGCTGGTGCTGGTCAACAGGCCCTTTGGTTTCAATAGCATCCTCTGGCCCGCAGGATTGTGAATTTCCCTCTGTTTCACTGTGAAATGCCAAAAAACGTCAGTGGCTAGGAACAAAGAGAACAACCGCAATACAATGCGTTTCAAAATGGTTTACTATGGTTTATTATATTGTCATTTATATTTCAGTGCTAAACATAGAGGTAAAGGAAACCCACTCTTTGGTGGCGGCCAGGTTCTTCAATCTGGGTCGGGCTGTAGGAACTGGCTGTCTAGGGTTGATTTCGGTTCTGTTCAAAAGCGCCTCTCCAACTGTTTCTCGCTTGTTTGCTAAGGACGGCAAAACAACCGAATGTGAAATACGACGAGAAAAAAAAAAACAGATGGATATCTCGTTTCACGCTCTGGTTTCCTGGATCAGATTCTTGTTATAAGGGCTGACATTCCAGTTAACAGGAGGTATGGCTGTGGAATGGTTTACTCTCCCTACCACCATGTGTGCCCTGATTTATTTTTCCTGTACTCACGTAGTGGTTTCTTTTTTAGAGAAGCCCTCACTAGGGAGTATCCAGGAGTCGTGACAAAGCGGTTGATCTTCTGATCATAGAACCAGTCCCCTGTGCTTTTCTTTAGAGAACTGTGGAGCATAAACGTAGAATGAAATAACTGTGTTTTTTCCCCCAAAGTAAAGTACGTACGTACTGCATAGTTGCCAACCCTTCCAATCCCGGGAGACTCCCGATTTTCATTGCCGCAATACTCGACCGAATAATTTTTTTTCCCGTATAAAGAACCACTGTTTTTCAGGTTTCAAGGTTGGCAAGTATGACACATAGTAACTTCCTATGGAATAGGCCCAAAAAGCATAGCATAGCATGAAATTGTTGAAACGACCTCAGAAATACTAGATCATCTTGGAAAGGAATGCCATACAACTGGCTGCACGGTTATAGGACTAAACAAAGCACACAGAAGCAGTGCTCGAGTGCACTCATAAAAAGGAGCCTCTTACGCCTCTTTAGAACACACGCTGCACACCCAGGATCCATTAGGGGGCCCCGAACGGCAGTTACGGCACACTTGGTGTTTGCATGCCCGACACTGGCTGGAGCTGGCAGCCAGTCGACCAATGGGCTCCTGACACCGGCCACAGCTGCGCTCACTGTACTTCCCACTGCTGCGCTTGGCCCCCTTCCTTCTGATGTCCAGCAGCTCTGTCTTCAACTTCCTAAAGACAACAGGCTACAGAGGGTCACTGTGTGTTGTCACGGCTGCAGCTTGTATTATTGACCAAAGGAAAGGCCTGGAGTTGCAAACGCCCTCCTTCCTTGTCCTTGTCCTTGTCCTGCGGATGTGGTCTGGCTTGAACGTTACTTGTGCAGGGCAGCGTTTGCAAACCTGCCTTTGGACGCCATAACTCCACTGCTCCTAACACCAAACAAACTAGAAGGGTGCTTGTCCTCACCGTACACGCTGCTCCTCCGCCTGCCTCAACGTCTCGTCCCTCTGCAGCACCTCAAGGATCCGCTGGCGCTCGGCCTCGGACAGGAAAGCCAGGTTGATCATTTCCACAGCCTCAGGCATCCTCCCCCACTTGCAGGATCCTGGCACAGTTTCCACTGGCCTCCTGAGGGGATGTTACCTTCCTCAGACAATCTCCTGCTAACGATGCAACATACCATTCATCACATGAGATGGTAAGGTTTACAAAGTGCTACAGCTATACATCACCGTGCTGCTTTATATACACTGTGACATCAGTATGAGTCACTAATCATACACAATATGATTCATGGACAAGAGCTGAAGCATGTGTGGACCCAGGCACTAATGACTATTGATTGACAGGCTCAGCCTAAAAAAACACTAGAGGTTTATTTAGGAAGTTAACTACTAGAGAGTTGGTTTGGTTAAGGATGAAATCAGAATGACAAGTTGGTCTTTCAGGCAAGGTGTTATGTTGGTATAAAAAGTGAGAAATTATATTAAAATAGTACATGGGAACACAAACAGAAGTATCTGGTAACTTGTTTGTGGTCTTATATCCCACGCAGAGCCTTGGTTTCAGGGCAAAAGGTTGCAGAGTGGAATGGGAACAGGAAAGGCATTAACATCATATCACAAGGTTCCCACCCTCTAAAGACACAGAGTCAGTCGGGTGGAGTTCACTAGTTAAATCATTTGTTTAATCCTGACATCAAGCCTGTCAGCTCCCCTGTTCCTGTTTGGAATTTCAGGCTTTATCCAAGTGGGGAAAACATATCTTTAAGGAAAGGTTGAAAAGAGTTTAAAGCCCTAACCGTCCAACTACTTTTACTTGTATTATGTATTACAGGGGGTATGTTTGGATTGATTCTTAGATAAACAGACTTGTGGATACATACTGTTCTTTTCAAAATGCCGTTTAAAAAGGTAAAAACAGTAGTGGTTCTACTTGCATTAGAATGTTATGAAATAACAATTTATTCCTGCGCAGTAGCAAAATTATACTTTATATTCAGTCAAGGAAAGAGAAATATCACTTATTTCCTCATTGTTAGTTAAAGAGACTGAGTTTCAGCAAAATACACTTCGGCAAACGTCAAGATATGTGGCATACCTTTTTTTGACAGACACTATAGTAAAAACCACACGCAGAAAGATAACATTAAAACATTAGAGAAAACTCACGACAACATAAAATCATTTCGCCTATTATTTCATTGATTCGTTTAGGATCAATTCTCCAACAGCGGAGCAATTTCAGATTTCCAGCAAAAATCAGGTAAACCTGCATGAGTAAGATATTAAAATCTGCTAACTGTAACCAAGTCATTTACAACTGCAATCGGTGTGACTCATGTTGCAATTAAACTGATTCGTTTTGGTTTCTAACTTTAGATGCATCTTGTTCCTTAAAACAAAATGGACAAATCTGTCCAGCTTGTATAAGAAAGTCGCCACACGAAAGTTATTTCAAATAACTTACCCACTTCAGCGATGAAACGGCTTTCATGCTACTACTCCCCTCCCCTGTTCGGTTAACTGTTGCCTTTAACTTTGATAGCACTAATCCCGGAAGATAAAGAAGGGAAAGCAGTACGATATAACTTTTTTCCGTGACAGGTGTACTTCCTTCTCTATTTGTTGACCTGTCGGGACTATGGTAGCAATGGCAACACTGTAAGCATGTATTGAACGTAGCCTGCATAGAGGGTACCTTACTATAAGATCGCACTTTCAATAAACTAAATCTTGATTAAGTTGTTGTGCAACCGTGCACAAGGCTTTGCTTAACTGACAGTGAAGTGAAATCTACCTAGGTTGTGACAAATGCTTCAAGTGACACAAACAGGGAGGTTTTTGCAGTGAAATCTAAAAGTAACGTGATTACCTAATTTGGACAGATCCCCCAGGCTCTTAGTGTGCTGCACTTAGTAATTATTTGTGTAAATTTAGTTTCAATTTAGAAAAGCCAAATGTAATGCAAAGCAATATTTTTATTAAAACAATTTCAAAATAAACAATGTAAATCTGTTGAAGCATATGATTTGAGTGCCTTGCGCATCTGAGTATAGTACAATAAAATTATGTGTGTACATTTAGGCCACTACAGCAATTTCCAATAGAGCAGGCAAGTGTAATGGTGTGGAGGAATGTGTAATCTAGGTATGTCATCGTATAGTTGCTGGACTCTCTGTAATTACTCATATTTCATAAAAATTATATATAACTAATAGGTGACTTAAACATGATCAGATTGGCGCATTGCGTCCGCTAGATCGTGATGTAAAAATAGGCCAGGCAAGGTCATTGTAAAATCTGCAAGTGGACTAAAATTGTGAAAGCCTGGCCCAATATTGTGCGATCTGGCAACCGACTATTGCATACAACATCGTGGTTGTTGAACGCATACGTCCAATGTCAGGGAAATTCGATGACTGCAGAGGGCCCTGATCAACTAATTGTCCGGATTATCTGTCCAGGGGCACAAATCATACTATCCATTTGGCATTTGTACATCTCTTTACACTGTAAATCTACTAACACCAAAGTGGCTTGTAAGAGACCCGTTGACTTTGTTTATTGTAGGACAGAAATCCGTTACGAACCACTGGCGCCCTCTACGGGTTTTAAAGAAAACAAAGTTATTATTATTAATAACAATCCCTGGGGATCCTGTTTGAGCACACCACGCCCCTTATAATTGTAAGGATTTAATTAAAAATAGTACTACTTAAAATTCTAACTTGACTGTTTCTCGTGAACTGATTTTTTTTTAAACAAATCACAAAGTAAAAACATTTAAAATTACATCCATGTGCTCTAAAGAACGGATTACTGACACACATCTATGAGACTGTTCCCATTGTTGAATTTAAAAGAAGGTTATTAAAATGAAAAAAACATGATGGTAGAATGAAGTTCACTATAACCACAGGTCAATTGACTGTCAGTCACGTAGTAACCAACCTCAAATTGAAAAACAACTCTTAAACGGTAAATGTTCAAGCATTAGTACCTCCATTGGCTAAATAATACATTTTCAGTATCGTAGAAAGGTAAACTGAGATCATGCATACGGGTTTGAGAAGTCAGACCGTGTAGTGCAGCAGAGCTCAATCTATTGTGACATTTTAATGTATAACGAGCCATTCAACAGGTTAGGTGAAAAACCTGTTGTTGAATATGCGAGATTTTACAATGCAGTCCTAGACGGAAACAGCATAATTTCCTTTGCATTTCCACACCATGTTCGACTACCCCAGACATGTGGTTGGAGTTGAGTTCATTTAAAATCTATACATCTGTTAAATAGGCCTACGTCAGGACATTTAGGGTCCGTTTATTATTTGTTTTGTGTTTTACCATCAAGAAGTTTAGAATATGCCTTGGTTTGAGGCCTCTCTCTCTCTCTCTCTCTCTCTCTCTTTCTCTCTCTCTCTAACTCTCTCTCTCTCTCTCTCTCTCTCTCTCTCTCTCTCTCTCTCTCTCTCTCTTTTTTTCTCTCTGAGCGTTGCCTTTAAATAATAATATAGAATATAAAC